>JAUPFM010000285.1:0-12982 GCA_033026295.1 Channa striata
AATAGTGTGCAGTGCAAGGGTTAAAGGATGCTTGAATACATGCCTTTACTGTCTTTTAAGGAAACATCCCACAAGCTTATTTTCGGTCTCTCCTGAGTGGATTTAGGCTAAATAAGAAGGCAGACACAGTTTTATTTGAGTTTGATGCAGAAATTGTTAAATATAAGCTTGGCTTCAAAACAGCATTTTCTCGCTGAGAAAAGGCGATTGCGAGCATAAAAGGATTCTTGAATTACATGCATTTACTGTCTTTTATGGAAACATCCCACAAGCTTGTTTATATGTTCTGCTGAGTGTATTTCGGCTAAATAGGAAGGCAGACAGTTTTATTTGTGTTTGGTGCAGAAATTGTTAAATACAAGCTTGGCTTCAAAACAGCATTTTCTCGCTGACAAAAGGCGATTGCGAGAATAGAAGGATGCTTGAATTACATCCATTTACTGTCTTTTAAGGAAACATCCCACAAGCCTATTTATATGTTCTGCTGAGTGTATTTAGGCTAAATAGGAAGGCAGACACAGTTTTATTTGAATTTGGTGCAGAAATTATTAAATACAAGCTTGGCTTCAAAACACCATTTTCTCGCTGAGAAAAGGCGATTGCGAACATAAAAGGATGCTTGAATTACATGCATATACTTTCTTTTAAGGAAACATCCCACAAGCTTATTTTCAGTCTCTCCTGAGTGGATTTAGGCTAAACAAGTAGGCAGACACAGTTTTATTTGAGTTTGGTGCAGAAATTGTTAAATACAAGCTTGGCTTCAAAACGGCATTTTCTCGCTGACAAAAGGCGATTGCGAGCATAAAAGGATGCTTGAAATACATGCATTTACTGTCTTTTAAGGAAACATCCCACAAGCTTATTTTCAGTCTCTCCTGAGTGGATTTAGGCTAAACAAGAAGGCAGACACAGTTTTATTTGAGTTTGGTGCAGAAATTGTTAAATACAAGCTTGGCTTCAAAACAGCATTTTCTCGCTGAGAAAAGGCGATTGCGAGCATAAAAGGATGCTTGAATTACATGCCTTTACTGTCTTTTAAGGAAACATCCCACAAGCTTGTTTATATGTTCTGCTGAGTGGATTTAGGCTAAATAAGAAGGCAGATACAGTTTTATTTGAGTTTGGTGCAGAAATTATTAAATACAAGCTTGGCTTCAAAACAGCATTTTCACGCTGAGAAAAGGCGATTGCGAGCATAAAAAGATGCTTGAATTACATGCATTTAAGGAAACATCCCACAAGCTTATTTTCAGTCTCTCCTGAGTGGATTTAGGCGAAATAAGAAGGCAGACACAGTTTTATTTGAGTTTGGTGCGGAAATTGTTAAATACAAGCTTGGCTTCAAAACAGCATTTTCTCGCTGAGAAAAGGCGATTGTGAGCATAAAAGGATGCTGGAGTTACATGCATTTACTGTCTTTTAAGGAAACATCCCACAAGCTTATTTTGAGTCTCTTCTGAGTGGATTTAGGCTAAATAAGAAGGCAGACACAGTTTTATTTGAGTTTGGTGCAGAAATTGTTAAATACAAGCTTGGCTTAAACACAGCATTTTCTCGCTGAGAAAAGGCGATTGCGAGCATAAAAGGATGCTTGAATTACATGCCTTTACTGTCTTTTACAGAAACATCCCACAAGCTTATTTTCAGTCTCTCCTGAGTGGATTTAGGCTAAATAAGAAGGCAGACACAGTGTTATTTGAGTTTGGTGCAGAAATTGTTAAATAGCTGCTTGGCTTCAAAACAGCAGTTTCTCGCTGAGAAAAGGCGATTGCGAGCATAAAAGGATGCTTGAAATACATGCATTTACGGCTTTTTAAGGAAACACCCCACAAGCTTATTTTCGGTCTCTCCTGAGTGGATTTAGGCTAAATAAGAAGGTAGACACAGTTTTATTTGAGTTTGATGCAGAAATTGTTAAATATAAGCTTGGCTTCAAAACAGCATTTTCTCGCTGAGAAAAGGCGATTGCGAGCATAAAAGGATTCTTGAATTACATGCATTTACTGTCTTTTATGGAAACATCCCACAAGCTTGTTTGTATGTTCTGCTGAGTGTATTTAGGCTAAATAGGAAGGCAGACAGTTTTATTTGAGTTTGGTGCAGAAATTCTTAACTTCAAGCTTGGCTTCAAAACAGCATTTTCTCGCTGAGAAAAGGCGATTGCGAGCATAAAAGGATGCTTGAATTAAATGCATTTACTGTCATTTAAGGAAACATCCCACAAGCTTATTTTCAGTCTCTCCTGAGTGGATTTAGGCTAAACAAGAAGGCAGACACAGTTTTATTTGAGTTTGGTGCTGAAATTGTTAAATACAAGCTTGGCTTCAAAACAGCATTTTCTCGCTGAGAAAAGGCGATTGCGAGAATAAAAGGATGTTTGAATTACATCCATTTACTGTCTTTTAAGGAAACATCCAACAAGCTATTTATTGTTCACGGATGTGTTTTTCTTAGACACAGTTTTATTTCCAGTTTGAAGTACAGGAAACAGGAGGAAGATAGTGAATCATTTACTGTCTTTTGAAACAGAAATAAATGCTGTGAATGATGAGGTGGGTCTTTATTGATGGAATAAATGGTGAATGATGAGGGGGAGTGATGGCAGAAGGCGGCCTGAGGGGGGGAGACGTGGTAGAAGACGGGTTGAGGGGGAGTCGTGGCAGAAGATGGGTTGAGGGGGAGTCGTGGCAGAAGACGGGTTGAGGGGGAGTCTGTCAGGGGTGCAGGCAGGTTACCGGAAGACAGAGTTGCAGACGAGTTGAGACTGTGCAGGCAGGTTAACGGAAGACTGAGTTGCAGACGAGTTGAAACTGAGCAGGCAGGTTACCGGAAGACTGAGTTGCAGACGAGTTGAGACCGAGGACTGAATTGTAGACGTTTGGCTCAGCAGGTAGTTAAATCCAGGAACTGGCAGGCAGACAAGCAGGCAAGCAGAGTAGAGGGTCCAAACGTGAAATCCTTTGGGCAAGAAATTCTCTGGAGGACTGCAGGGCAGTCATGTGAAGAGAGGATCTGGCAGCGAGCTGTGGTGAAGTCCCGGTATAAATAGAGAGGGGGAACAGGTGAAACCAATTGAGGGCAATCAAGGGTGGTGAAGTTGGTAGAGTGACAGTGGGCCAGGACAGGATGTGGAGAAAAGCGGGTGACAAAATAAGAGTCCGGAGGAGGAAGTGGGGCTGAGGGACTGAATCATGACAGAACCCCCTCCTCAAGGGCCGGATACCAGACGGCCCAAAACAAAACAGTGTCCAGACTGAGCAGGGTAGGCGGTGGGGGTCCGGAGGAGGGTCCAAGCCAGGGCGATGATGGAGGCCGGCGGCGGTGGAAGCCCTCCGGAGCGGGCAGGGTCCGAGCTGGGGGCGTCGGCGTGAGAAGCCCTCTGGAGAGCGGGCAGGGCCGCCGAGCTGGGGGCGCGCGCGTGAGAAGCCCCCGGAGAGCGGGCAGAACGCCGAGCTGGGGGCCGGCGTCGACGTGAGAAGCCCTCTGGAGAGCGGGCAGGACGCCGAGCTGGGGGCCGGCGTCGACGTGAGAAGCCCTCCGGAGAGCGGGCAGGGCGCCGAGCTGGGGGCCGACGTCGACGTGAGAAGCCCTCTGGGAGTCTCAGCGCAGGAACTTGACGGACATGCGCCGGACGAGCCGCAGCTGACCTCGGCGCAGGGACTGGCGCCGGACGAGCCGCAGGGACCTCGGCGCAGGGACTGGCGCCGGACGAGCCGCAGCTGACCTCGGCGCAGGGACTGGCGCCGGACGAGCCGCAGCTGACCTCGGCGCAGGGACAGGAACAGGAACTGGTGCGGGACTGGTGCATTCAACGGCCCCCTCGGAGACAGGAACAGGTGCGGGGCCGGTGCATTCGACGGCCCCCTCAGAGACAGGAACAGGTGCGGGGCCGGTGCATTCGACGGCCCCCTCGGAAACAAGGCCAGAAACAGGGACGGGTGCGGGGCCGGTGTAATCGACGGCCCCCTCGGAAACAGGACCATGCAGGATTACTGGTGAATTTGAGGCTGAGGCATGAGCAGAGGCCAGGGCCGGAACAGGAGCATCAGCGAGTTCTGGTGGGGGTTAAGGGACTCGACACAACCTCCGGGTCCGGGAGTAGTTGGCTGGCTCGGGAACAGTGGGTTGAAACAGAACAGAAATATCCCTCCTGAAGGCGCTCACCCTCTCCATGACCCGGTGCATCCCAGGCAGATCCATCAACCAGGGCCTGGATTCAACAAGGCCCTCTAACTGCCTTGCTGCCGCACAGCGAGCCTCAACGTCTCCCGGGGTCGCAATAGCCTCACCAAGTTTTAACAGCAACTGGCACAGTATAGGGCCTTGTAGGCGTTGGGTGGAGTCCAGAACAAGGTCCGGTGGCACTGGAGGAGGAGAGTGAGTCTTGGCGGTTGAGTCAGGGGGGGTTTGAGGGCTAGGAGACCTGATGTGATGGAACTTACGGCGTCTGGCTGGTGATTTCCTGAGTGTGGAGGTGTCGTTGGGCTGTGACTTAGAATCCGCGGGAACCGGGGCAGACTGTGGTGTAGGAGCTGGACGAACAGGTGCAGGACGGGGGACAGGAGCAACAGCAGGAACAGAACCAGGTGAAATGACACTGGGGTGTATGTGGGGGTTCAGAACTGTTATTTCGGGGTCTTGTTCTGACGGTGTGAGGAAGAAGTCGGATGCTTGTACCTTTAATTCCTTCCAGATGTGTCTTGCCTCCACTGGGCTTAGGGAGGCCGTGTCAGAGTCCAGAACCGTCTGGGGGGGTGACAGGGACAGAATTCCAGAGGTGAGAAAGAGAGGTTGCCGACGAAGAAGATTATTGGAATGGGGATTCATAGTGATGCCTCCTGTTTCTCTTTCTGGGTCCAAGTTGGCCAGATCCTACTGTCACGGATGTGTTTTTCTTAGGACCCAGAAGTACAGGAAACAGGAGGAAGATAGTGAATCTTTATTGATAACAGAAATAAATGCTGTGAATGATGAGGTGGGTCGTGATGGAAGACGGCTTGAGGGGGGAGTCGTGGCAGAAGGCGGCCTGAGGGGGGAAGTCGTGCCAGAAGGCTGCCTGAGGGGGAAGTCGTGCCAGAAGGGGAAGTCGTGGCAGAAGGCAGGTTGAGGGGGAAGTCGTGGCAGAAGACAGGTTGAGGGGGAGTCGTGGCAGAAGACAGGTTGAGGGGAGTCGTGGCAGAAGACAGGTTGAGGGGGAGTCGTGGCAGAAGACAGGTTGAGGGGGAGTCGTGGCAGAAGACAGGTTGAGGGGGAGTCGTGGCAGAAGACAGGTTGAGGGGGAGTCGTGGCAGAAGACAGGTTGAGGGGGAGTCGTGGCAGAAGACGGGTTGAGGGGGAGTCGTGGCAGACGGGTTGAAGACGTGGCAGGGTTGAGGGGAGTCGTGGCAGAAGACAGGTTGAGGGGGAGTCGTGGCAGAAGACGGGTTGAGGGGGAGTCGTGGCAGAAGACAGGTTGAGGGGGAGTCGTGGCAGAAGTCAGGTTGAGGGGAAGTCTGTCAGGGGTGCAGGCAGGTTACCGGAAGACAGAGTTGCAGACGAGTTGAGACTGTGCAGGCAGGTTAACGGAAGACTGAGTTGCAGACGAGTTGAAACTGAGCAGGCAGGTTACCGGAAGACTGAGTTGCAGACGAGTTGAGACCGAGGACTGAATTGTAGACGTTTGGCTCAGCAGGTAGTTAAATCCAGGAACTGGCAGGCAGACAAGCAGAGTAGAGGGTCCAAACGTGAAATCCTTTGGGCAAGAAATTCTCTGGAGGACTGCAGGGCAGTCATGTGAAGAGAGGATCTGGCAGCGAGCTGTGGTGAAGTCGCGGTATAAATAGAGAGGGGGAACAGGTGAAACCAATTGAGGGCAATCAAGGGTGGTGAAGTTGGTAGAGTGACAGTGGGCCAGGACAGGATGTGGAGAAAAGCGGGTGACAAAATAAGAGTCCGGAGGAGGAAGTGGGGCTGAGGGACTGAATCATGACACTTATTTTCAGTCTCTCTTGAGTGGATTTAGGCTAAATAAGAAGGCAGACACAGTTTTCATTGAGTTTGGTGCAGAAATTGTTAAATACAAGCTTGGCTTCAAAACAGCATTTTCTCGCTGACAAAAGGCGATTGCGAGAATAAAAGGATGCTTGAATTATATCCATTTACTGTCTTTTAAGGAAACATCCAACAAGCCTATTTATATGTTCTGCTGAGTGTATTTAGGCTAAATAGGAAGGCAGACACAGTTTTATTTGAGTTTGGTGCAGAAATTATTAAATACAAGCTTGGCTCGAAAACAGCATTTTTTCGCTGAGAAAAGGCGATTGCGAGCATAAAAGGATGCTTGAATTACATGCATTTACTGTCTTTTGAGGAAACATCCCACAAGCTTATTTTCAGTCTCTCCTGAGTGGATTTAGGCTAAATAAGAAGGCAGACAGTTTTATTTGAGTTTGGTGCAGAAATTGTTAAATACAAGCTTGGCTTAAAAACAGAATTTTCTCGCTGAGAAAAGGCGATTGCAGCATAAAAGGATGCTTGAATTACATGCATTTAAGGAAACATCCCACAAGCTTATTTTCAGTCTCTCCTGAGTGTATTTAGGCTGAATAAGAAGGCAGACATGCTTGAATTACAGCATTTACTGTCTTTTAAGGAAACATCCCACAAGCTTGTTTATATGTTCTGCTGAGTGGATTTAGGCTAAATAAAAAGGCAGACAGTTTTATTTGAGTTTGCTGCAGAAATTATTAAATACAAGCTTGGCTCCAAAACAGCATTTTCTCGCTGAGAAAAGGTGATTGCGAGCATAAAAGGATGCTGGAGTTACATCCATTTACTGTCTTTTAAGGAAACATCCCACAAGCTTATTTTCAGTCTCTCCTGAGTGTATTTAGGCTAAATAAGAAGGCAGACACAGTTTTATTTGAGTTTGGTGCAGAAATTGTTAAATACAAGCTTGGCTTCAAAACAGCATTTTCTCGCTGAGAAAAGGCGATTGCGAGCATAAAAGGATGCTGGAGTTACATCCATTTACTGTCTTTGAAGGAAACATCCAACAAGCTTATTTATATGTTCTGCTGAGTGGATTTAGGCTAAATAAGAAGGCAGACACAGTTTTATTTGAGTTTGGTGCAGAAATTGTTAAATACAAGCTTGGTTTCAAAACAGCATTTTTCGCTGAGAAAAGGCAATTGCGAGCATAAAAGGATGCTTGAATTACATGCATTTACTGTCTTTTAAGGAAACATCCCACAAACTTGTTTATATGTTCTGCTGAGTGGATTTAGGCTAAATAAGAAGGCAGACACAGTTTTATTTGAGTTTGGTGCAGAAATTGTTAAATACAAGCTTGGCTTCAAAACAGCATTTTCTCGCTGAGAAAAGGCGATTATGAGCATAAAAGGATGCTTGAATTACATGCATTTACTGTCTTTTAAGGAAACATCCACAAGCTTGTTTATATTTTCTGCAGTGGATTTCTAAATAAGAAGGCAGACACAGTTTTATTTGAGTTTGTGCAGAATTGTTAAATACAAGCTTGGCTTCAAAACAGCATTTTCTCGCTGAGAAAGAGCATAAAAGGATGCTTGAATTACATGCATTTACTGTCTTTTAAGGAAACATCCCACAAGCTTGTTTATATTTTCTGCTGAGTGGATTTAGGCTAAATAAGAAGGCAGACACAGTTTTATTTGAGTTTTTGCAGAAATTGTTAAATACAAGCTTGGCTTCAAAACAGCATTTTCTCGCTGAGAAAAGGGGGATTGCGAGCATAAAAGGATGCTGAATTACATCCATTTACTGTCTTTTAAGGAAACATCCCACAAGCTTGTTTATATGTTCTGCTGAGTGGATTTAGGCTAAATAGGAAGGCAGACACAGTTTTATTTGAGTTTGGTGCAGAAATTGCTTGTAGCAAAGAGACATCATTAAGGGAAAAAACATTGTCCGGAACAGAAAGGGCCATTTGCAAAATGGTGGAGACAGGTGAGACAGCAGCCAACTTTGCAGCTGTGTCCGCTGCTGAATTACCCTGTGACACTGGATCTTTGTACCCAGTGTGAGCTTGGCATTTACTTACAGCTACGGATGAAGGAAGCAGCAATGCATTTAACACGTTAATGATAAGAATCCTATGGGCAATAGGTTTACCTGTAGATGTGAGGAAACCACGGTTCCTCCAGAATA
This sequence comes from Channa striata, assembly GCA_033026295.1. Taxonomy (NCBI): domain Eukaryota; kingdom Metazoa; phylum Chordata; class Actinopteri; order Anabantiformes; family Channidae; genus Channa; species Channa striata. The sequence goes on from JAUPFM010000285.1 coordinate 8,170, forward strand.
CATAGAAGTTATGACAATTATTAAAAGCATACTGGGAATCAGTGTAGACTGTGATGTTTTGTCCTGCTCCTAGAATGAAAGCCCGGGTTAAAGCAAATAACTCTGGTGCTTGAGCAGAAAAATGAACAGGAAATCTGGCACTTTTGACTATCTCGGTGCTGCTACAAATGGCATAAGCAACACAAGGTGAGCCATCAACAGGACAGAAAAACACACAGTCAGAATTACTTAAAGGTGTATCAAATAGGTTATCACGTGGGGAAGATGTAGTTTCAACCAATTCCAAACATGAATGTGGTGCTCCCTCTTCGGCTGTACGAAGGAAAGTTGAAGGGTTAAGTACAGTACAACGTTTTAGGGTGACATGAGATATTGTTAGTAACATGTTTTGCCAATGTAATAACCTGGCTGGTGTGAGATGAGCAGTTTTTGCTTGCAAGATTAGCGAATGAACAGCATTGTGAACATGCACGGTTAGAGGACACATAGCAACTATGTCAGTTGTAGCCAAAACAGCTTCAGTAGCAGCTGCTACAGCTCTCAAGCATGCAACCATACCTCTTTCTGTGGTTGAGAGGCGTTTTGAATAATACCCTATAGCAGGGGTCTCAAACTCAATTTACTTGGGGGCCGCTGGAGGCAGAGTCGGGGTGAGGCTGGGCCGCATCAGGTTTCCACAAGAAAAACTTTTAAATAATTTTAATCTTTTCAAATGTCTTTATTTTTTATTTTTAACACAAAATAATATGAAAAAATAAATAAACAAATTAGAAGAAAATAAATAAGAAATTAATAAGAAAATCAATCAATCAATCAGTAATAAGTAAATAAAATAATAATAATAATTATAATAATTAGGATTCAAATGTCTGTATTAACAGTTATTTAAGTTGTCTTCTGAACATGGCCTCTCTTGCCTACATCTTGCTTCTAGAGACCTGGCAGCGCTTCTTCTCGCATAACTGAGCCACATTTGGCTTGAGGGAGGAAGCAGTTGAGACCCTCAGTATGGCTTGAAGATGATCATCAGTAATTCTGGACCTGTACTTGGACTTGGAAGTTTCAATCAAGTGTTTAGCTGACGCACAAAGAACGTCATTTCCTCAATATACGTCATTTCCGCAATTTACGTCATTTCCGCTCCGTCGTTCATAACAAACTCGCGGGCGCACTAACATTAAACTTTAATAATAAGGTGGGGGCCACAAACTATCACCTTGGGCATTGTTGGGCGTTTTGAATCTGAGACCCTGCCCTATAGGTCTTTGTTTGTCACCATGGAGCTGTGTGAGAACAGCTGACATGAATCCGTCCCGTTCAGAAAAAAAAAATGAAATGGTTTATTGTGGTCTGGAACTCCTAAGCACGGTGTGCTTGACAGAGCTTGTTTTAAGTCAGTAAAAGCAATCTCTGCCTCTATAGTCCAAGTCAGTATGTCAGTCATGGCCATATGTTTTCCCCCATGTGTGATGTCTGATAGGGGTTGGGAAATCTCCGCGTAATTATAAATCCATGGACGGCAATAGCCTCCTAAACCTAAAAATGACATCATTGTTTTTTAGTTTTTGGTTTTGGACCTGGATGCGTTCAGGACCCAATTTACGACCCTCCGGAGTTACAATATGGCCAAGATAGCGCACAGATTGCGAGACAAGTTGTAACTTGTCTTTCGAAACCTTGTGGCTGTTTTCTGCGAGAAAACAAAGTAAAGACACAGTGTCAGTTTTGCATGCATTTTGAGTTACAAATCATCAACATATTGAACTAGTGTGCTACCCAATTTGAGAGATTTTCTGCCACTGACAAAGAAAATATAATAGGACTGAAGAAGATCCCTATACCAAATGCGTCCAAGTATACCTTTTAACATTGAAAGTGAAAGCAAACCAGAATTGTGAGTCAGGATGGACCAGAATGGTAAAATACGCATTTGCTAAATCAGTAACTGAGAACCAGCAGGCACCTCCAGGAATCGATACATGAGAGTTGTTAGATTTGGCACTATTGGAGCTGGATGGTAAACTGCTTCATTCACAGCTCTGAGGTCTTGGACTGGTCTCCATCCCCCATTTGTTTTTTTACAGGCAAGATTGCAGGGTGACTGGGGACATTCCACTACGGCACCTTTTTCTACTAATGAGTGAATGACAGGAGCAATGCCTTGAACAGCTTCGGGTCTTAGTAGATATTGACGTTTACATGGTCTGAAATTAGACATTGGCTGGACAACAACAGGAGTTGCACCCTGTAAATCCCCAAAATCAAATTTACATGTAGCCCACAATTTGTCTGGTACAGTAGAAAGCAAAGTTTCCTCCTCAGCGGTTAGTGTCATAAGTGTAATGTCTGGTTCTAATTGAGACCAGGAGCTATGGATAGATTTAACAGCGATTATTTTCATGTCTACGCAATAAGATGTAGTCTGTAATGAAGGACAATACAAGTTACCATCCCCCTGCGTTTGCCAATCTGAGGCTTCTAGAACTTTTTTAACCCAAACTCCTACATCTTTCCATGCCATATCTGGTTGTTTTGTCAATGCAATATGAGGAACAGAGGTATTTATTTGGAACATGTCTAATTGGGATTTTGATAGAGCTACTACAGCTGCTGAACATTGTAACCCCACTAGTACCATGCCCACTTCCAAAATGTCTATGTCATCTATATCCCATGTTTCTTCGTATGTGTAATTTCTTTGCCCTTCAGAGAAATGTGACGTGCAATGTAGAAATTCAGGCATTTGTGATAAATTTGGTAGTACAGAAAACAGTCTGTATGTGTCCTGGAGATCTACAAGGTCCCATGAGTAATAATAATCACTTCCTGACAGACAAATTTGATATAGACCAGTAGGTGCACATGTAACTTTGATGCCTGTAGGCTCACACTGAACTTTAACACTCAGTGAACACATAAGGGCCTGGCCCATCAAATTTACAGGGCAAACATCAGATATAAGAAATACATGTTCTCCTCTGTAATCTCCAAAACAAACAGTTAAAGGTTCAGAAAGTGGTTCAAATCCAGGAACACCTGATGCTCCTATTGTTTTGAGATAGTTAGTTGTTTTTGGAGCATTGGGAAACAATTTAGATTAAATTACTGAAATTTCTGCTCCTGAGTGCCTTGTATGTGGAGTGTTAATCTAGGAGATGTTTTGTAATTTGATGGTAACGGTACATAATGATAATATGAAATGATCTGTGTCTTGCTCCTGTCGCGATTTAATCACTCCGTTTGTGGTACAGATGTAAGACTTGTGTCCATAACCACCACAGGTGTAGCACTGCAGTTTGTCCCGATCACCAACCTGCCGTTGCCCGTAGAGCTGGTTATGTGGTCCTGACTGCCCTCCTCCTCTATTCTTTCCTTTGGCGTTGCTGTGTTGTGGTAGTTTCTGTCCAAAACCCTTCGCACTACCTTGCTGGTAGAACATCAGTTGTGCAGTTTGTAGCTTCTTCACCTGTTTATTGTCAAAGTCCACCTTGTTTCTTTCAGCATGTAAAACATGTCACCAATGTCTCTGTTTCCCAGCCCACACAAGAAGTCATAACTAGGCTTCTTAATCCAGGCTGCAGACCATTTACTAATGCAGTTTTTAGCAGATGGCTGTGTGCAGCATTATCTGGATCAGACACAGACAACAGACAACGAGGTGAAGAAATATTTTTTTACAGCAAAAGCTAATTTTTACACAGTTCCATCAAAGTGCATAGTCATAATTCTATACACACAAAATGAACAGTAAGGGCTACTGTATGATGTACAGAATTGTGATGTACAGATTTGGGATCTACAGTGCAAAATTATTCATATTTTAAAGATACTGGCATCGATCTTGAAATTAGTCAAAGGAATGAAAGAAACTAATTTAAGTTTCGTTTGTGCCCACTTTTTACCAAGAACCTTTAACGTCATTATAAAATCTACATTTCTTCCGATAACTGCAGAACCAACAAAGTTGAGCAGTAAGTAAAAGTGACAGTAAGTACAAGTATTCCTCTTTTTTAGCTCTTAGCTTTCATCAGCAGTGAAACGATACGCCTCCTGTCAACCAAACACTCCAGGGTTTGGTTCTGGATAAGAGAGCTGGAATACCTTGCATTTCCTCTGTGCTATGTTCTGAGCTGTGCAAAGGAGGACATCTGCAAGTCCTTTGATATATTTGCAGTCTTCATCCACTTTCCTCTTATGGTTGTCCAGCATGGAGTTTACTCTCAGTAGCCTCTTTCACACATGTACTGGAATTCTGACATTCTCCTGACTTTTTCCAGAAGGGGAGTATGCAAGAACACTTTGAGTTGTATACTCAACTAACAACTCACTTAAAAAATGTTTGTAAGTAACATGGAACTTGCTCTGACCTGTTGCTGAAATATTTCGTGGTGCCTGACCACCTGGTGTGGTTTTACTTGGACAGGAGTGCTGGTCACTGCTTAGGCTCTGGGTGGTAGGTTTACAAGTAATACCAGCCTTCAGTTTCACCCTTTGAGCAGAGACAACCACATTTGGGAGCACAACATTTGATGAAATTTGGCTGTACATAAACCATTTAACATAAACCATTCTATTTCCTGGGGTGTTGGTCACAGACAGTATCCTTCTTAGTCGGACTCGATTAGGTGGGTATTTAGGCGTGTCTACAAAGATGTGTTAAGTAGCCTGGCGTGGGAATAGTCGTTCATTGCCAGCCTGCTACTGAGATAAGCAAAGTGGATCTGACATTGTTTCCATAGTGACACACATCTGTCCGTATACCTTTGGCCAACCAAAACATGCAAACCTGAATTACAATCCCATTAAACTACAA
>JAUPFM010000286.1:0-12495 GCA_033026295.1 Channa striata
AAAACCTATTACTGTAGAATAAGAGTTACTGTGAACTACAACTCTGAATCAAACCTATACATTTTACTCTCTCTGTACATCGACATACTGAAAACCTACAAAATAGGGGATCATGCTCATAGTGAAGCAGCATCGCTTGCATTTCAGATAATGACAAATGTTGTCAAATACCAGCTCTGGTTGATTTCATTGACATTTATTTCAAGTTTTTAATCAGCAAAGCTATTGCAGTTGAACTAAACCTACTTCTTGTCGACATTAAGATTTAAAAAATAAAATAAAACCTTATAAGAAAACTACATCTCAAATTAACACACATTGGATCTTATTTTAGCAGCTCCCCCACAAAAGCCTGTACCAAAATTATTCATATACCCCATTATAAAGTGACATTAGCTCTGCAGACAAGACCTTTCATTTCAGAAAAATTAGGGATTTAACAGAAAGATAGGATGTTTTTCTTGACTCTTAAATCCTCAGACTTGCTGAACTGCAGCATAAAAAAAATCTCACTGCAAAGTTAAAACGTGGTTTTGTTTTGGTTTCTTCTAAGCAACAAAAATTGCAACTGATAATAATCTGTGTTACTTAAAATTTTACAAGTTGACATTCAAATAGCCTGATTGCATTTGGGGAATGCCTAAAGAAAGACACACTCTAAATTAAACAAATGATACATGTAAGAAAGAAAAAACCAAAAGCACCTCACCATTCCAAGGCATTTAAATTAAGTGCTTAAGTAAAATGGAAGAAACGTTCAAACTTTCAACAATGGCAGCGTGGTCGGGTTGTATTATTGCAGTGATTTGTGCCGTCTATGCCGGCATAATAAAACATCTAGAACAAGCCGTAGGTCACATTACTTCAGGAAAGCTTGAATGAAATCTGTTCACCTCAGCAATTTCTTCAGGGCAAATGTTCATTTCACGTCGTTCCTCTACATTTGCATTAATAACTTGGCTAAAGTAAAATCAATCCATGGGGACTTTATAAAATCCCCGCTGTGTTGGCATAAACCCCAAAAAACACAAACCATTCCAAGAAATGTCGCGGTTGTTGGGTGAGGCCTCGGCTGTGTGATTTGTACACAGGTTGTTCGGTTTGAGGACGAGGACGTGCTCACAGCTTCTTTAGCCGGCTGTATGTGTCTCTCTTGCTGTGCTCCACTCCCTGAAGTCCTTATGGCGCATGGGCCGATAAGATTGTGGTTCACAGTGTGACTACGTGTGGGGGAAATAAAATATACATTCAATAAAGAGCCATCAAGTTTCATTCAACCACTATTGTGTGGAGAAAGACTAGAAGTAAATAAAAAATGTGAGGACAGATAGCGAGAGACAGACGGAGAAAACACATGCAGTCCAGGTGTGTGAACATTGGACAAATATTGGCATCTACACTATGTTTAATGCTTGTCTTATTGGGGTTCTCTTTGCCCCAAAACACTCAAATCTACAGTCGGAAAAGTCCCTGCTGTCAGTTACACAGAACCAAAATGACAGTAAACCCAACCAAAAACCAAGTCCTACACTAGACAAGGTCGCTCTCTTTTTAAAGAAATTTAACATCAAGGATAATGGTTTGTAATGTAATGCAACAGTTATTCACCTACGTTTGAGTAGTTTCCTAGACTAGCTAAAAAAACACAAACCTTTACATTTAAGCCAGTTTCACTAATTCCACTGAGCTAATTTACTTTAAATAATCTCTGGAATTATTTGATTGACCTTTGTTGGTGAAAGTGGTGCGTCTACAACCAAGTAAAACTAACCTGGAAATGTGGTGGAAATGCTCTATCCACCCTTAAGGATGTAGAGCTCAGGCTAGTGGAGTTTGGGATAGTCGTTCTCAGCACGGTCTCGCTCCCTGCCGAAGAGACACATTCGAGGCCCTCGCTCCGACGAGAATTCACAGTGGAAGATAAGGATTACTCGTTTTTCTGGGCGAGATGGGACAATGGGGGTCTTGAGGAGAAACTCCTCCACTCGGTCCTCTTGGTGCAGGTTCAGAGCCCCCTGACATGTCAGAGACACCCAAAACATTTAGTTATCATTTTCTGGGCCACAGAGTGTTTGTACAGAAGTTTCCTCGACTCTGCAAGTCGCTTTGGGCAAAAGCATCTGTCAAATGACTAAATGTAAAGTTGTTCAACATTTGCATTTGCCAGATGTGAAGGACAAAGGATTTTAAAGGCAATTTTAAAAAGGTTGCCAACTGCCACATTATTTCTGCTGGAGCATGGACATTTAGTCTTAAAAGTGAAACGTTTGTCCAGTATTTTTTTGACAGTAAAAGTCCATATAGTTCAGGAGTATTGGCAAGATAAAACCACCCGAGGACTCGTCATTAAGGATGTGAAGAGCTGACTTGTGAAGAATTAGCAGATTATTTAGTGAAAACCCCAATTAACCGCATTCCTTTTTGATTCTTTTATACACACACTGTCAATGTAGTGTATCTTCTGAGGGGGGAGAAAGGAGGATGGGAGCCAGGCCATCACATCCGGGCTGGAGAACCACTCCCAGCCCCTGTACGACGCAGTGTCATCTCTGAGCAGCTCCTTCACTCACAGACTGTCAAATGATTCTGATAATTCTTCTTTAACTCTGAACATTCCCTGCTGCTGTAACATGGACATTTCCCCACTGTGGGACAAATAAAGGTTTATCTTATCTCATCTTCTATGCGGACACATTACTAGGTGGTGACTCACCTTAATGTGTCCACCCCCAAACTCATAAGGGTCGATGACAGTCAATGACAACAATTTGCTCCACTAGCTGGAGACCGACGAGAGCTGCCACCATCTGACAACCACACCACAGACAACCTTTAATGTTCAACTCTGAAAAGCTGCGTTGTACCTTTGATTTGTTTGGCCTGAGAGAAACATCGAAGGTCTACTCACCGTGTCTGAGGTAATGTACTTGAGGTCTTGATGTCTGCCCTCCACTGTAGGTAGTAGAAACGGCTAAAAGACAAAAGCAGAAGTCATATGAGACAGGTCCCTTTCACATAATCAAGTTGGTAGTGAAAGCAAAGATTCTTCAGTCTTCCGTACTCTGGTATAATCTCCTATTAGCTCATTAGACCATCCTCACTGTCCAGCAGCTTTTTAAACTCTGTCTGGCAGAATGACGTGGAACTCTGAAACAGTGAACAGCTCTGGAAGCAGAGAAGGCAGCACTGAAAGAGGCAGTCAAGGGATAGTGAGATCATTTGAGAGTGTCTGTAAAGCCAGTTAGTCTCACAGGTTTCAGGAGGATTTCTTCACTCAAACCAGGGAGGCAGCAGGTGGTCAAAGGAGGCTGGTTTTCAGCTGCAGCTTTTATATTCCATCTATAAATCTATCATCAGCTTAACAGTCTTTTCTGGCTTTCATCTACCTTGAACATTTAAAGTTGTTTCTAGCCAGTGCTAGATAAAACTCCTCATTTACTGACACTGATGTTTACAGGCAAGAATAACTGCTCTCTGCATACAGACGCCGCCTTACGCGTGTCCTACCACTTAAAAAGATCCACTCCAGAGAACGTTGCAGATTTATTGAATTTCTGTGTTCCTCAGTACAGCTAATAACAGTTCTGCAGTCACGCTGATATAATAGCCAACCTCCACCGAACGCGGTAAGAAAACTGTGTGCCTGCACAGATAAACACTGGTCAAATACAGAATCATGAAGCTCCAGTCAGTTTCTAACAGCCAGAATGCTTAAGGGCTCCGCTTTGAGGTCTTAGATGACGTCACTAGTGTTGTACATGTATTATTTATGAGTTTATCCGACTCACTAAGGCACAGCATCACTGCAGAAAAATACAAAGCAGAACCAACTTTGAGGAAGCTATCATTGTCTTGTACACAATTAAAAGCAAACTTAACTTTTATAAAACTTGTCAATTTGTGTCAAACTCACGATGGATTTTCACACAGTCCTAAATGAGCTATATCTGGTGTCATCATGACTTTACAAACACGTTCAGTACCAAAGGGTGTCGGGTAATAACGGTTAACCATTCGTGGGGATTCAGGGTTTTGTTCCAGGATGGTGTCGTGGGTTTCTGACACGTGTCGTCCCCTCTTCACCCTCACTGGAGTGTTTCCATCTCTGGGGCAGTCAGGGCGCTTCACAGACGTACGGGACACTGGACTCGGCATGGATTGCGAGGCAAACATGCTCCTACGACGGCAGTGAATCGCAGGCTGGAAGAGACTTTAAAACTTGATCTCTAAGGTCTATTTGTGGCTTTGTAATAATCAGCTTTAAAAAGAACAGACACTCCAGCATCTAGATTCATGTAATGTTAACAGTGACACATGCGAAATAAGACATTTATGAGGGCGGTTATTGCAGGCAGCACAGTGCTAGCACGTTTGTTCCCTAGTGGGCAAACTTACCAAGTCCTCTCCTGTGCTGTCAGTCACCAGTGGGGCAATGAGCAGACTGGACATTCCTGTTAGCATCTCAGAGTCATTCTGCAGGCGACAAACTAAACTGTTATCTGAAACCCAAATGTCCGTCAACCAAAACCTGAAAGTTATTGAACATGTCCAAGTGTGTAATTGTGGCATGAATGTGTAAGTGAAAGGCCTCATCTCCACGTTGTCGTCTAGCACATCCATGAAAGCCATCATCCTCGTCATCGTCATTCAAGGAAGAGGTGAGGGAGGAACGTCTCAGAAACACGGGACTGGAATCATTAAAGTCAAGCTGCTGGACTGGAAGAGGTGAAGAAAGCTGGAGGAGACAAGGTTCACAAGGTTTTTGATTTCACAAGTTCACAAGTCGATGTACCGTGAGAGCTGGTGCCGCGCTGGGACGGCAATCACACATTTCAACAATTACACAGCAAAATCGCTAATTTCACACTTAATTTGACACAGGGAGGCAGAGGGATCCAAAGAGCAGAAGCAGTTTGGAACTAAACTAGCAGTCCTGCAGTGGTGGTTTACACTGGAGAAAGCTGGAAACAAATCATGTCTAAAAATGTCTGTAAAACTAAATCTTCACTATCTAAATAAATAACTTACTGGTGATAAACGGATTCTTCCAATTGGCACCTTCTTATAAAAGACAGAAGGAAAACGGAAGCAATCAATACCAATAAGATTCACTAGACTCAAAAGTATTGATACAGGATTTGTTAATGTTAAAAACAACCAATGATTTTGGATTTACACTGTACAGTTTTGTCACTTTGCTTCTTTAGTGGAGGATCCCAAATCTTAAATGTTGTTGCTTGTTTGGCTTTTTCTGATAATCTGCCTAAAAAAAAGAATTGGGACTTGAGGATCCAGGCCAAGTCCTGAAGGAACACAAAATGAACTATAGAGAAAACTTACAGAACTGGGGGCCTGCAAGAACCAGCTCGAGGCCAGTGCATTTTCAACTGTGGCGGCTAAAGTTTCCATGCTCCTCCAGTTTCATAACTCTAAACCAGGGGTCGGCAACAGCGGCTCCGGAGCCGCATGCGGGCTCTTTCATCCTCATACTGCCTCTAAAGTGGTTTGGGAAATTAAAATTATATAAAAGCTAAAAAAATTAAAAAAGCATTTAATTGAAGTGTATTTTATCTGTGTTAGTTCTTTAATATTTTAGTTCTAAATTGAAATTTTATTGTGATCTTGACATATTAGAATAAATATATTTTATTGTTTTTAAATGCTTCAAAATAAACGTTATACTACTTAAAGCCGGTATACCACAAAACGCTGCCCATTTATCGCGACTTTCAACCTAGCAAAGGCTGAGTATGGAGAAGTGTAAGAAAAGAAAAATATCTAAAGAAAATAGAACATCTAAATGATGCCTGCAGATTCATTTGCATTTACCCCTCTGATGAGAGTGGCCTACCAGTATGCCTAATTTGTGGAGAGAAAAACTGTCTAACAATAAACGTCAAATGTCGCAAGACATTTCAACAATACACACAGAGCCTTTGCTGGAAAAATATCCAGAGGAGAAGAGAGAAAAAAAAAGCTTTTCGGAACTGATGCGGAAGGCTGATTTGGAAAAATCCTTCAAGAAGTGGGTGAAGTCTGCAAGTTCAACTCGTATATGCAAGTTTTGTGGCCGCTCAGGAAATAGTCAGGCATGGGAAACCGTTCACAGATGGAGATTATATGAAACAATCATTCCTTAAGATTTCAGAATACCTATTCGGGACTTTAAAACAAGCACGAAATTGTACAGAAAATCAGAGAGATGCCTCTCTGCGAAGACTATCAAAAGACAGAACTATAAAAATGGCAGAAAATATCACAAAAAACAGCAAATTAAAGACATCAATTCAGCTGCAGCGTACTCAATCGCCTGTGATGAGTCCAAAGACAAAAGTGACATTGAACAAATAGCGCTGTTCTGTCATATGTGAACTCTGCTGGACCACAGGAAGAAATGGTTGAGCTGATACCGCTAAAAAGGCCAGACACGGGGAGGACATCTGTGAGGCTTGGCTTGATTGTTTACGCAGCCAAAGAAATAAAACAACTCACCTAGTGTCAGTTGCTACTGATGGGGCATCGAGTATGAGGGGAGCGCACAGGGCTTTGTGGCCTTGCTGCAGAAGTCACTGACAGAAAGCTGCTCACTTTTCACTGCATCCTGCACCAAGAGGCATTGTGCGCCGCAAACTTTTCCTTCAGAATGCACAGAGGTCATGAATGTCGTCATTCAGATTGTCAATAAAATAATGGCAAAAGGTTTAAATCACCGCCAGTTCCGTTACGTTACTGGATGAGGTGGACAGCACATACCTGATCTCCTGCGTACAACGAGTCCGGTGGTGGCTGTCCAGAGAGAGGTGCTGAAACGTTTTGCTTCGTGTCTGGGAGAGTGAAACTTTTATGAGCAGTAAAGGGCTCACTTCCTGAGCTGGAACAGCCAGGGAGTGGCTGGAAAAGCTGCACTTCATGGTGACATGATAGCGAACCTGGAACACGCGAACACAACTCTTCAGGGAGGAGGCACAGCGCTACACATGCTGGAGGAGGTGTTAGCGCTTTTGAGCGCAAAACTGACAGTTTTAGCCAGAGATTTACAGAGAGGTACACTGTCTCACTTCCCCTCTTTAAGGGAGTTCAAACAAGCTCACAAGGTGATCAATTCAGAGTATTTGCAGTCTGCAATCACCACAATGCAAGCATCGTTTGGGAAACGATTCCGTGAGTTCAGAGAGGAAAACCACATTGTCCTTCCCCGTCACTCCCTGAATATTGATCCATCCCTGCTAAATGTGACTGCATTTGCAGGTGTAAGTCAACCTGATCTGGAGCTGGAGCTGGCTGACATAGCTGACAAAGACATGGGTGTCCAAATTCAAAAACGCTTTGACAGAGGACCTTGAAGATGTTGCCCGTCAGAAGGCCACTCTTGCTAGAATCACAAATGGAGGGATATTGAGAACTCCTTCCAAGACCGGACAAACTCGTGTTTGAACACATGGAATGCCATCCCCGGACACCTACTGAACATGAAGAAATATGCCTTTGAGTCCTGTCGATCTTCGGATCCATATGTATGTGAGCAGCCATTCTCCACCATGAACTACATTAAAAACAAACACGCTCCAGGCCTCCCAGATGACAGCTTGCAGTCCTGCGTAAAAGATGAGAGTGACCGTACAGCCCCGATTTGCAGACGCAGCAGAGGTTCAGGAGCAGAAGTCCCATTAACTCAGGCAAAATAAATATTTATGCAGATATTTTGCAAATATTTATTTTTCATTGTTTTTAGTGACACAGTGAATTTTCCCCAATTTAATTTTTAAATTCAGGTCAGGCCCGCTACATGCTCTGAAAGCCCAAAGGCGTATAAGGATGACAGCTCACGCATTTTTTCGCTTGTTTGCTACATGGATAATTTAAGTTCAGCTTTTAAAATATTTGCAGTGACATTCCAGACATTGTATTATTTTTTCAAGAATTCAAAATGCTCAAAATGTGTTCTTACATAGATAAAATTTAATTTTCTCTGTAGCATTCTAAATGGATTTCATAAGCAACACGTTAGTTGTTTTATACAAAGTGTAAAGAAAAAGCAATATATACAGTGTTATCTTCATTTTAGATAAGATGATAGCCCATCTTCAAAAGGGTAGTCAAAGCACTAATAAGTTGTTATTGTTTTTTTAAATATTTTTTCTTTCTATTTAATAAATCGTTCATAAAATAAATTCATTTTAGATGTCAAAAGTATTTATGGCTCCTAGTGTTTTCTTTTCTGTGGAAACCGGACCAAATGGCTCTTCTGGTGTTAAAGGTTGCCGAATTTCTGCTCTAAACCATTATTGTTCACTCCTAGTACCAGTTAGTGGGGACAATAGCTTAAGAAGGAGACTCAACAGCATCGATGACGTCAGAGGCGAGAAGGAACTTGGTTTAGGGGCGTGCCTCCTGCTTTTGGGGTATCACATTGCTGTGTAAGCAAAAAAAATGCTCATCTACTGTGAACGCTCAGCATATTATATTATGAATTTGAAAATGTTCCTTATTACTTCCATTCAGATTTTTGATATTTTTATAACATGTCATTTCAGCTTTTCATTCAAATGAATGAAGTCCTCAGTTGCTCTTCAGCCGTGTCTGTTTTTCAGCTTCAACTCGTCAGGCAAACTTCAGCCTAGAAGAAACCATTCAAGTTTTCCCGCCAGTCAAGAGACCTTCAGCTTTTGTCTTCCATTCTGCCTTTTTTAATATCTTTTACGCTTTTGGAACACACGCAGTTTTACTTTTGGGCAATTTTTGGTTATATGTCAGCTTCTCCCGTTAGTGTGTATTGCAGTTAGAGTGGTTGACATCACACACCTTTAATTTCTAGTATTGATATTTTTCTGTTTTAGAAGTTATTGTGGTAAATTACTTTGACGTTTGATACGGTCATAAGTTCTTGCAGCTAACTCTTGCAGCTCTGACACATTTTTCTACTTCAGTCATGGTGCAGCCTCAGCATGCTAAAAAGCAAAAACAGTAGAGGTTGGTGTATAATCATATATAGAATCATAAGAGAAAGTTATACTAAAAATCATAATAAAGTTCAAACCTCATGTCCAGAGCCAAGTTCGTCACTGAAGACAGCAGAGTCGCGGCTCCAGGGGAGAAGAGAGCGGGTTACGGTTTTGTGAAATGCTCCAGTTAGTCAAGTGATTATTTGTTTTTATCAAACCATATTATTTTTCCAATTTCTTTAGTTGTGTCCTCCACTAGTTTGTCTAAATCCTCCCCAGCACCAGAAAATATTTGTATCATCAGGAAACAGAACTAGTTTCAGAACATCAGATGCTTTACAGACAGTTGTTAGGGAAGTTTTTTGATCAATGACCATCTGACCATCTGTTCACACTTCTGGCAGCGGCCAGACAACGAGTCCCTGCCACTCAGTAGGAAGCCCATGGGAACTTGACACCTTAACAGACCCTATTGTTTCTTTGAATCCTTGTTGACACCTTTAAGCAGACAGTAACAGAGACTTGCTAATTAGGACTCCTGATCAATGTATATGATTTGCATAGTGGAGCAGATAAAAACACACACATTATGACAGAGGGTATCAGAAACAGTCTGTGTTATGGCCAAAAACTTGGAAGCAAGTTAGAAACAAGAGTCAACTGAAAATGATCACTGAGCAATTTAATGAATAATTCAGTAAAACACAAGAAAACCAGAAACAGAGAAAGACAGTAATGGAGCAGTGTCACCGGGTGGATCAGACTGTTTCTGATGCCCGCTAGTCAGCATGTGTGTGTGTTTTATCTGCTCCACTATGCAAATCATATTCATTGATCAGAGTCCTTAATTAGCAAAGTCTCTGTTACTCCCCCTGTTGGGACAGCTACCTGAAGTCAGAAGTCAAACAAAAGTCCAGACAGAAGGTCTGCTCAAGGTGCCAACAAGGATTCAAAGAAACAATAGGTCTGTTAAGGTGTCAAGTTCCGTGGGCTACCTACTGAGTGGCGGGGACTCGTTGTCTGGCTCTGCCAGAAGTGTGAACAGATGGTCAGATGGTCATTGATCAATCAGATGGTCATTGATCAAAAAACTTCCCTCACACATCCCCCTTTTATCATTTATGATAACAACAAACAAAAAAACAACAACAACAACAAAATAATATATATAAAAAAAAATTCCCTTTTATATATATATATATATATATATATATATATATATATATATATATATATATATATATATATATATATATATATATATATGTATATATATGTATATATATGTATATATATGTATGTATGTATGTATGTATGTATAAAAAAATAAAAAAATTCCCCACTACTTCTCTTTGGGGCGGTCTTACTCTTCCTTCAAGCTCAGGTCCTCTACAGAGGCCCTGGAGCTTGAGGGTCCTCTTGCAGTATCTTAGCTGTTCCTAGGACTGCGCTCTTCTGGACAGAGATCTCAGATGTTGTTCCTGGATCTGCTGGAGCCCTCTCCCAGTTTGGGGTCACAGCCCCCCAGGGTTCCTATCACCAGGCACCACTTCAGCTTCACCTTCCACATCTTTTTCTATCTCCTCTTTCAGCCTTGGTATTTCTCAAGTTTCTCGTGTTTCCTTCTTCCTGATGTTGCTATCGCTCGGAATTGCTACATCTATCACCACAACCTTGTTCTCCTGTTTGTCCACACTTCATGTCCAGGTTGGTTGGCCGTTACCAGTTTGTCAGTCTGTATCTGAAGTCCACAGGATCTTAGCTCTGTCATTCTCAACCACTCTGGAGGTGTGTCCCATCGTGACTTGGGACTTCCAGTCCGTACTAGAGCACAGATGTTCCTGTGTACTATGCCAGCTACTTGGTTATGCGTTCCAAGGGCGTTCTGCCTACAGCATCTTGCACCCCCGCTGTTATGTGCTGGATTGTCTCAGGGCATCTTTGCAACAGCCTGCACCTGGGGTCCTTGGTCTGGTATGTAGATCCCAGCTTCCTGCTGATCTTGTTCTCAGAGCCTGCTCCTGTGCTGCTAGGATTAGTGCCTCTGCAAGCGCTTCAGTCCAGCTGGTTCAGCCACTGGTAGGATTTTTCTAAATGCTTCAGCCACTTCTTCCATCTCGGTGATACATGGACCAGGCAGGGTTTGTCCTTCCATGATGGATTCTGCCTTCCCTGCCCTTGCTCCTCCTCTGGTTTCTGCTGCCTGGAGGTATTCACTTTCTCTTTGCCACGCCATCATTTTGGGGCCATCTTCCTGATGTATTCACGGAGCTTAGTTGTTTCATCCTGGATAGTGGCTGTGACGTCTCAGGGTGCTGGATTTTGGGGTGAAACCCTCCATGCATTGTGTAAGGGAGCTTCCTTGTCTTGATGTCAGTGGCTTCCATCTCCTCCTTTGGCCAGCTTATTGTGCCAGCTGGGTACCTGATGACCGGAGGGCGAGGGTGTTGATCGCCCGGACCTTGTTCTTCCCATTCAGCTGGACTTCTCCAGGACTGCCTTACTCTCTGGAGGTACTTGGTGGTCGCTGTTTTCTTGCGGCCTCTTCGCTGGGTGGGTTACCATTTGCTGCAGGATCCCAAGGTACTTGTAGCTGTCTTCCACATCTGCTATCTTGCCTTCTGGTAGTACAATCCCCTCAGTTCTGACTACCTTTCTCTCCTCGTAACCATCCGGCCCACACTTGTCCAGTCCGAATGACATTCCGATGTCTTGGCTGTATATCCTGGTGGTATGTATCAGCCGAGTCGATGTCTCGCTCGCTTGGCATACAGCTTGATGTCATCCATGTAGAGGAGGTGGCTGCCGGTTTGCTCCATTGCGAGTCGATATCCTCGTAACCACTCTTGGCGATGATCTGGCTGAGGGGGTTCAGGCCTATGCAGAACAGCAGCGGGACAGAGCATCTCCTTGGTATATGCTGCACTTGATGTTGACTTGGGCAATTGGCTGGAAGTTGGCCTCTAGCATTGTTTTCCACCTTCCCATTGAGTTCTGGATGAAGGCTCTTAGACTCCTGTTGATCTTGTACAGTTCTAAGCATTCCATGATCCATGTGATGCGGCATCGAGTGCGTAGGCTTTCTTGTAGTCGATCCAGGCAGTGGACAGGTTGGTATGTCTGGTCTTGCAGTCTCGGGTGACCGCTTTATCTACCAGGAGCTGGTGCTTGGCTCCTCTGGTGTTACTACCAATTCCTTTCTGTGCTTTGGTCATGTATTGATCCACGTGCCTGGTCATCTTAGCCGCTATGATGCCCGACAGGAGCTTCCATGTTGTGCAGAGGCAGGTTATTGAGCGGTAGTTGGATGGGACTGCTCCTTCTGGGCTTCCGTTAGCCATTCAGGGTGGGTTCCATCCACTATTAGCGTGTTCATTTGTGCCGCCAGTCGCTCGCATGAAGGGAAGTTAGCTTCTTTAGCCAGTAGGCATGGATCATGTCAGAGCCCTGGTGCTGTCCAGTTCTTCAGCGTTAACCACTGAGCTATCCACCTGCTTGTAAATATATATATATATATATATATATATATATATACATATATATATATATATAT
>JAUPFM010000287.1:0-12204 GCA_033026295.1 Channa striata
AATGACATGCATTTACTGTCTTTTAAGGCAACATCCCACAAGCTTATTTTCAGTCTCTCCTGAGTGGATTTAGGCTAAATAAGAAGGCAGACACAGTTTTATTTGAGTTTGGTGCATAAATTGTTCAATACAAGCTTGGCTTTAAAACAGCATTTTCTCGCTGAGAAAAGGCGATTGCGAGCATAAAAGATGCTTGAATTACATGCGTTTACTGTCTTTTAAGGAAACATCCCACAACCATATTTATTAGTTCTGCTGAGTGGATTTAGGCTAAATAAGAAGGCAGACACAGTTTTATTTGAGTTTGGTGCAGAAATTGTTCAATACAAGCTTGGCTTCAAAACAGCATTTTCTCGCTGAGAAAAGGCGAATGCGAGCATAAAGGATGCTTGAATTACATGCATTTACTGTCTTTTAAGGAAACATGCCACAAGCTTATTTTCAGTCTCTCCTGAGTGGATTTAAGCTAAATAAGAAGGCAGACACAGTTTTATTTGAGTTTGGTGCAGAAATTGTTCAATACAAGCTTGGTTCAAAACAGCATTTTCTCGCTGAGAAAAGGCGATTGCGAGCATGAAAGGATGCTTGAATTACATGATTTACTGTCTTTTAAGGAAACATCCCACAACCATATTTATTAGTTCTGCTGAGTGGATTTAGGCTAAATAAGAAGGCAGACACAGTTTTATTTGAGTTTGGTGCAGAAATTGTTCAATACAAGCTTGGCTTCAAAACAGCATTTTCTCGCTGAGAAAAGGCGATTGCGAGCATAAAAAGATGCTTGAATGACATGCATTTACTGTCTTTTAAGGCAACATCCCACAAGCTTATTTTCAGTCTCTCCTGAGTGGATTTAGGCTAAATAAGAAGGCAGACACAGTTTTATTTGAGTTTGGTGCATAAATTGTTCAATACAAGCTTGGCTTCAAAACAGCATTTTCTCGCTGAGAAAAGGCGATTGCGAGCATAAAAAGATGCTTGAATTACATGCGTTTACTGTCTTTTAAGGAAACATCCCACAACCATATTTATTAGTTCTGCTGAGTGGATTTAGGCTAAATAAGAAGGCAGACACAGTTTTATTTGAGTTTGGTGCAGAAATTGTTCAATACAAGCTTGGCTTCAAAACAGCATTTTCTCGCTGAGAAAAGGCGAATGCGAGCATAAAAGGATGCTTGAATTACATGCATTTACTGTCTTTTAAGGAAACATGCCACAAGCTTATTTTCAGTCTCTCCTGAGTGGATTTAAGCTAAATAAGAAGGCAGACACAGTTTTATTTGAGTTTGGTGCAGAAATTGTTCAATACAAGCTTGGCTTCAAAACAGCATTTTCTCGCTGAGAAAAGGCGATTGCGAGCATGAAAGGATGCTTGAATTACATGATTTACTGTCTTTTAAGGAAACATCCCACAACCATATTTATTAGTTCTGCTGAGTGGATTTAGGCTAAATAAGAAGGCAGACACAGTTTTATTTGAGTTTGGTGCAGAAATTGTTCAATACAAGCTTGGCTTCAAAACAGCATTTTCTCGCTGAGAAAAGGCGATTGCGAGCATAAAAGATGCTTGAATGACATGCATTTACTGTCTTTTAAGGCAACATCCCACAAGCTTATTTTCAGTCTCTCCTGAGTGGATTTAGGCTAAATAAGAAGGCAGACACAGTTTTATTTGAGTTTGGTGCATAAATTGTTCGATACAAGCTTGGCTTCAAAACAGCATTTTCTCGCTGAGAAAAGGCGATTATGAGCATAAAAGATGCTTGAATTACATGCGTTTACTGTCTTTTAAGGAAACATCCCACAACCATATTTATTAGTTCTGCTGAGTGGATTTAGGCTAAATAAGAAGGCAGACACAGTTTTATTTGAGTTTGGTGCAGAAATTGTTCAATACAAGCTTGGCTTCAAAACAGCATTTTCTCGCTGAGAAAAGGCCAATGCGAGCATAAAAGGATGCTTGAATTACATGCATTTACTGTCTTTTAAGGAAACATGCCACAAGCTTGTTTTGAGTCTCTCCTGAGTGGATTTAGGCTAAATAAGAAGGCAGACACAGTTTTATTTGAGTTTGGTGCAGAAATTGTTCAATACAAGCTTGGCTTCAAAACAGCATTTTCTCGCTGAGAAAAGGCGATTAGTGAGCATAAAAGGATGCTTGAATTACATGCGTTTACTGTCTTTTAAGGAAACATCCACAACCATATTTATTAGTTCTGCTGAGTGGATTTAGGCTAAATAAGAAGGCAGACACAGTTTTATTTGAGTTTGGTGCAGAAATTGTTCAATACAAGCTTGGCTTCAAAACAGCATTTTCTCGCTGAGAAAAGGCGATTGCGAGCATAAAAGGATGCTTGAATTTACATGCATTTACTGTCTTTTAAGGAAACATCCCAAAACCATATTTATTAGTTCTGCTGAGTGGATTTGGGCTAAATAAGAAGGCAGACACAGTTTTATTTGAGTTTGGTGCAGAAATTGTTCAATACAAGCTTGGCTTCAAAACAGCATTTTCTCGCTGAGAAAAGGCGATTATGAGCATAAAAAGGATGCTTGAATTACATGCATTTACTGTCTTTTAAGGAAACATCCCACAACCATATTTATTAGTTCTGCTGAGTGGATTTAGGCTAAATAAGAAGGCAGACACAGTTTCATTTGAGTTTGGTGCAGAAATTGTTCAATACAAGCTTGGCTTCAAAACAGCATTTTCTCGCTGAGAAAAGGCGATTGCGAGCATAAAAGGATGCTTGAATTACATGCATTTACTGTCTTTTAAAGAAAACATCCCACAACCATATTTATTAGTTCTGCTGAGTGAATTTAGGCTAAATAAGAAGGCAGACACAGTTTTATTTGAGTTTGGTGCAGAAATTGTTCAATACAAGCTTGGCTTCAAAACAGCATTTTCTCGCTGAGAAAAGGCGATTGCGAGCATAAAAAGATGCTTGAATTACATGCGTTTACTGTCTTTAAGGAAACATCCCACAACCATATTTATTAGTTCTGCTGAGTGGATTTAGGCTAAATAAGAAGGCAGAAACAGTTTTATTTGAGTTTGGTGCAGAAATTGTTCAATACAAGCTTGGCTTCAAAACAACATTTTCTCGCTGAGAAAAGGCGATTGCGAGCATAAAAGGATGCTTGAATTAACATGCATTTACTGTCTTTTAAGGAAACATCCCACAAGCTTATTTTCAGTCTCTCCTGAGTGGATTTAGGCTAAATAAGAAGGCAGACACAGTTTTATTTGAGTTTGGTGCAGAAATTGTTCAATACAAGCTTGGCTTCAAAACAGCATTTTCTCGCTGAGAAAAGGCGATTGCGAGCATAAAAAGATGCTTGAATTACATGCGTTTACTGTCTTTTAAGGAAACATCCCACAACCATATTTATTAGTTCTGCTGAGTGGATTTAGGCTAAATAAGAAGGCAGACACAGTTTTATTTGAGTTTGGTGCAGAAATTGTTCAATACAAGCTTGGCTTCAAAACAGCATTTTCTCGCTGAGAAAAGGCGTTTATGAGCATAAAAGGATGCTTGAATTAACATGCATTTACTGTCTTTTAAGGAAACATCCCACAAGCTTATTTTCAGTCTCTCCTGAGTGGATTTAAAGTAAATAAGAAGGCAGACACAGTTTTATTTGAGTTTGGTGCAGAAATTGTTCAATACAAGCTTGGCTTCAAAACAGCATTTTCTCGCTGAGAAAAGGCGATTGCGAGCATGAAAGGATGCTTGAATTACATGATTTACTGTCTTTTAAGGAAACATCCCACAACCATATTTATTAGTTCTGCTGAGTGGATTTAGGCTAAATAAGAAGGCAGACACAGTTTTATTTTGAGTTTGGTGCAGAAATTGTTCAATACAAGCTTGGCTTCAAAACAGCATTTTCTCGCTGAGAAAAGGCGATTGCGAGCATAAAAAGATGCTTGAATGACATGCATTTACTGTCTTTTAAGGCAACATCCCACAAGCTTATTTTCAGTCTCTCCTGAGTGGATTTAGGCTAAATAAGAAGGCAGACACAGTTTTATTTGAGTTTGGTGCATAAATTGTTCAATACAAGCTTGGCTTCAAAACAGCATTTTCTCGCTGAGAAAAGGCGATTGCGAGCATAAAAGATGCTTGAATTACATGCGTTTACTGTCTTTTAAGGAAACATCCCACAACCATATTTATTAGTTCTGCTGAGTGGATTTAGGCTAAATAAGAAGGCAGACACAGTTTTATTTGAGTTTGGTGCAGAAATTGTTCAATACAAGCTTGGCTTCAAAACAGCATTTTCTCGCTGAGAAAAGGCGAATGCGAGCATAAAGGATGCTTGAATTACATGCATTTACTGTCTTTTAAGGAAACATGCCACAAGCTTATTTTCAGTCTCTCCTGAGTGGATTTAAGCTAAATAAGAAGGCAGACACAGTTTTATTTGAGTTTGGTGCAGAAATTGTTCAATACAAGCTTGGCTTCAAAACAGCATTTTCTCGCTGAGAAAAGGCGATTGAGCATGAAAGGATGCTTGAATTACATGATTTACTGTCTTTTAAGGAAACATCCCACAACCATATTTATTAGTTCTGCTGAGTGGATTTAGGCTAAATAAGAAGGCAGACACAGTTTTATTTGAGTTTGGTGCAGAAATTGTTCAATACAAGCTTGGCTTCAAAACAGCATTTTCTCGCTGAGAAAAGGCGATTGCGAGCATAAAAGATGCTTGAATGACATGCATTTACTGTCTTTTAAGGCAACATCCCACAAGCTTATTTTCAGTCTCTCCTGAGTGGATTTAGGCTAAATAAGAAGGCAGACACAGTTTTATTTGAGTTTGGTGCATAAATTGTTCGATACAAGCTTGGCTTCAAAACAGCATTTTCTCGCTGAGAAAAGGCGATTGCGAGCATAAAAGATGCTTGAATTACATGCGTTTACTGTCTTTTAAGGAAACATCCCACAACCATATTTATTAGTTCTGCTGAGTGGATTTAGGCTAAATAAGAAGGCAGACACAGTTTTATTTGAGTTTGGTGCAGAAATTGTTCAATACAAGCTTGGTTTCAAAACAGCATTTTCTCGCTGAGAAAAGGCCAATGCGAGCATAAAAGGATGCTTGAATTACATGCATTTACTGTCTTTTAAGGAAACATGCCACAAGCTTGTTTTGAGTCTCTCCTGAGTGGATTTAGGCTAAATAAGAAGGCAGACACAGTTTTATTTGAGTTTGGTGCAGAAATTGTTCAATACAAGCTTGGCTTCAAAACAGCATTTTCTCGCTGAGAAAAGGCGAATGCGAGCATAAAAGGATGCTTGAATTACATGCATTTACTGTCTTTTAAGGAAACATGCCACAAGCTTATTTTCAGTCTCTCCTGAGTGGATTTAAGCTAAATAAGAAGGCAGACACAGTTTTATTTGAGTTTGGTGCAGAAATTGTTCAATACAAGCTTGGCTTCAAAACAGCATTTTCTCGCTGAGAAAAGGCGATTGCGAGCATGAAAGGATGCTTGAATTACATGATTTACTGTCTTTTAAGGAAACATCCCACAACCATATTTATTAGTTCTGCTGAGTGGATTTAGGCTAAATAAGAAGGCAGACACAGTTTCATTTGAGTTTGGTGCAGAAATTGTTCAATACAAGCTTGGCTTCAAAACAGCATTTTCTCGCTGAGAAAAGGCGATTGCGAGCATAAAAGATGCTTGAATGACATGCATTTACTGTCTTTTAAGGCAACATCCCACAAGCTTATTTTCAGTCTCTCCTGAGTGGATTTAGGCTAAATAAGAAGGCAGACACAGTTTTATTTGAGTTTGGTGCATAAATTGTTCGATACAAGCTTGGCTTCAAAACAGCATTTTCTCGCTGAGAAAAGGCGATTGCGAGCATAAAAAGATGCTTGAATTACATGCGTTTACTGTCTTTTAAGGAAACATCCCACAACCATATTTATTAGTTCTGCTGAGTGGATTTAGGCTAAATAAGAAGGCAGACACAGTTTTATTTGAGTTTGGTGCAGAAATTGTTCAATACAAGCTTGGCTTCAAAACAGCATTTTCTCGCCTGAGAAAAGGCCAATGCGAGCATAAAAGGATGCTTGAATTACATGCATTTACTGTCTTTTAAGGAAACATGCCACAAGCTTGTTTTGAGTCTCTCCTGAGTGGATTTAGGCTAAATAAGAAGGCAGACACAGTTTTATTTGAGTTTGGTGCAGAAATTGTTCAATACAAGCTTGGCTTCAAAACAGCATTTTCTCGCTGAGAAAAGGCGATTGCGAGCATAAAAGATGCTTGAATTACATGCGTTTACTGTCTTTTAAGGAAACATCCCACAACCATATTTATTAGTTCTGCTGAGTGGATTTAGGCTAAATAAGAAGGCAGACACAGTTTTATTTGAGTTTGGTGCAGAAATTGTTCAATACAAGCTTGGCTTCAAAACAGCATTTTCTCGCTGAGAAAAGGCGATTATGAGCATAAAAGGATGCTTGAATTTACATGCATTTACTGTCTTTTAAGGAAACATCCCAAAACCATATTTATTAGTTCTGCTGAGTGGATTTGGGCTAAATAAGAAGGCAGACACAGTTTTATTTGAGTTTGGTGCAGAAATTGTTCAATACAAGCTTGGCTTCAAAACAGCATTTTCTCGCTGAGAAAAGGCGATTGCGAGCATAAAAGGATGCTTGAATTACATGCATTTACTGTCTTTTAAGGAAACATCCACAACCATATTTATTAGTTCTGCTGAGTGGATTTAGGCTAAATAAGAAGGCAGACACAGTTTCATTTGAGTTTGGTGCAGAAATTGTTCAATACAAGCTTGGCTTCAAAACAGCATTTTCTCGCTGAGAAAAGGCGATTATGAGCATAAAAGGATGCTTGAATTACATGCATTTACTGTCTTTTAAAGAAAACATCCCACAACCATATTTATTAGTTCTGCTGAGTGAATTTAGGCTAAATAAGAAGGCAGACACAGTTTTATTTGAGTTTGGTGCAGAAATTGTTCAATACAAGCTTGGCTTCAAAACAGCATTTTCTCGCTGAGAAAAGGCGATTGCGAGCATAAAAAGATGCTTGAATTACATGCGTTTACTGTCTTTTAAGGAAACATCCCACAACCATATTTATTAGTTCTGCTGAGTGGATTTAGGCTAAATAAGAAGGCAGAAACAGTTTTATTTGAGTTTGGTGCAGAAATTGTTCAATACAAGCTTGGCTTCAAAACAACATTTTCTCGCTGAGAAAAGGCGATTGCGAGCATAAAAGGATGCTTGAATTAACATGCATTTACTGTCTTTTAAGGAAAAACCCACAAGCTTATTTTCAGTCTCTCCTTTAGGATTTAGGCTAAATAAGAAGGCAGACACAGTTTTATTTGAGTTTGGTGCAGAAATTGTTCAATACAAGCTTGGTTTCAAAACAGCATTTTCTCGCTGAGAAAAGGCGATTGCGAGCATAAAAGATGCTTGAATTACATGCGTTTACTGTCTTTTAAGGAAACATCCCACAACCATATTTATTAGTTCTGCTGAGTGGATTTAGGCTAAATAAGAAGGCAGACACAGTTTTATTTGAGTTTGGTGCAGAAATTGTTCAATACAAGCTTGGCTTCAAAACAGCATTTTTCGCTGAGAAAAGGCGATTGCGAGCATAAAAGGATGCTTGAATTAACATGCATTTACTGTCTTTTAAGGAAACATCCACAAGCTTATTTTCAGTCTCTCCTGAGTGGATTTAAGCTAAATAAGAAGGCAGACACAGTTTTATTTGAGTTTGGTGCAGAAATTGTTCAATACAAGCTTGGCTTCAAAACAGCATTTTCTCGCTGAGAAAAGGCGATTGCGAGCATGAAAGGATGCTTGAATTACATGATTTACTGTCTTTTAAGGAAACATCCACAACCATATTTATTAGTTCTGCTGAGTGGATTTAGGCTAAATAAGAAGGCAGACACAGTTTTATTTGAGTTTGGTGCAGAAATTGTTCAATACAAGCTTGGCTTAAAACAGCATTTTCTCGCTGAGAAAAGGCGATTGCGAGCATAAAAAGATGCTTGAATGACATGCATTTACTGTCTTTTAAGGCAACATCCCACAAGCTTATTTTCAGTCTCTCCTGAGTGGATTTAGGCTAAATAAGAAGGCAGACACAGTTTTATTTGAGTTTGGTGCATAAATTGTTCAATACAAGCTTGGCTTCAAAACAGCATTTTCTCGCTGAGAAAAGGCGATTGCGAGCATAAAAAGATGCTTGAATGACATGCATTTACTGTCTTTTAAGGCAACATCCCACAAGCTTATTTTTAGTCTCTCCTGAGTGGATTTAGGCTAAATAAGAAGGCAGACACAGTTTTATTTGAGTTTGGTGCAGAAATTGTTCAATACAAGCTTGGCTTCAAAACAGCATTTTCTCGCTGAGAAAAGGCGATTGCGAGCATAAAAGGATGCTTGAATTACATGCATTTACTGTCTTTTAAGGAAACATCCCACAACCATATTTATTAGTTCTGCTGAGTGGATTTGGGCTAAATAAGAAGGCAGACACAGTTTTATTTGAGTTTGGTGCAGAAATTGTTCAATACAAGCTTGGCTTCAAAACAGCATTTTCTCGCTGAGAAAAGGCGTTTGCGAGCATAAAAGGATGCTTGAATTACATGCATTTACTGTCTTTTAAGGAAACATGCCACAAGCTTGTTTTGAGTCTCTCCTGAGTGGATTTAGGCTAAATAAGAAGGCAGACACAGTTTTATTTGAATTTGGTGCAGAAATTGTTCAATACAAGCTTGGCTTCAAAACAGCATTTTCTCGCTGAGAAAAGGCGATTGCGAGCATAAAAAGATGCTTGAATTACATGCGTTTACTGTCTTTTAAGGAAACATCCCACAACCATATTTATTAGTTCTGCTGAGTGGATTTAGGCTAAATAAGAAGGCAGACACAGTTTTATTTGAGTTTGGTGCAGAAATTGTTCAATACAAGCTTGGCTTCAAAACAGCATTTTCTCGCTGAGAAAAGGCGATTTGAGCATAAAAGGATGCTTGAATTACATGCATTTACTGTCTTTTAAGGAAACATGCCACAAGCTTGTTTATATGTTCTGTTGAGTGGATTTAGGCTAAATAAGAAGGCAGACACAGTTTTATTTGAGTTTGGTGCAGAAATTGTTCAATACAAGCTTGGCTTCAAAACAGCATTTTCTCGCTGAGAAAAGGCGATTGCGAGCATAAAGGATGCTTGAATTAACATGCATTTACTGTCTTTTAAGGAAACATCCCACAAGCTTATTTTCAGTCTCTCCTGAGTGGATTTAAGCTAAATAAGAAGGCAGACACAGTTTTATTTGAGTTTGGTGCAGAAATTGTTCAATACAAGCTTGGCTTCAAAACAACATTTTCTCGCTGAGAAAAGGCGATTGCGAGCATAAAAGGATGCTTGAATTAACATGCATTTACTGTCTTTTAAGGAAACATCCCACAAGCTTATTTTCAGTCTCTCCTGAGTGGATTTAGGCTAAATAAGAAGGCAGACACAGTTTTATTTGAGTTTGGTGCAGAAATTGTTCAATACAAGCTTGGCTTTCAAAACAGCATTTTCTCGCTGAGAAAAGGCGATTGCGAGCATAAAAAGATGCTTGAATTACATGCGTTTACTGTCTTTTAAGGAAACATCCCACAACCATATTTATTAGTTCTGCTGAGTGGATTTAGGCTAAATAAGAAGGCAGACACAGTTTTATTTGAGTTTGGTGCAGAAATTGTTCAATACAAGCTTGGCTTCAAAACAGCATTTTCTCGCTGAGAAAAGGCGATTGAGCATAAAAGGATGTTTGAATTACATGCATTTACTGTCTTTTAAGGAAACATCCCACAACCATATTTATTAGTTCTGCTGAGTGGATTTAGGCTAAATAAGAAGGCAGACACAGTTTCATTTGAGTTTGGTGCAGAAATTGTTCAATACAAGCTTGGCTTTCAAAACAGCATTTTCTCGCTGAGAAAAGGCGATTGCGAGCATAAAAGGATGCTTGAATTACATGCATTTACTGTCTTTTAAAGAAAAGATCCACAACCATATTTATTAGTTCTGCTGAGTGAATTTAGGCTAAATAAGAAGGCAGACACAGTTTTATTTGAGTTTGGTGCAGAAATTGTTCAATACAAGCTTGGCTTCAAAACAGCATTTTCTCGCTGAGAAAAGGCGATTGCGAGCATAAAAGATGCTTGAATTACATGCGTTTACTGTCTTTTAAGGAAACATCCCACAACCATATTTATTAGTTCTGCTGAGTGGATTTAGGCTAAATAAGAAGGCAGACACAGTTTTATTTGAGTTTGGTGCAGAAATTGTTCAATACAAGCTTGGCTTCAAAACAGCATTTTCTCGCTGAGAAAAGGCGATTATGAGCATAAAGGATGCTTGAATTAACATGCATTTACTGTCTTTTAAGGAAACATCCCACAAGCTTATTTTCAGTCTCTCCTGAGTGGATTTAGGCTAAATAAGAAGGCAGACACAGTTTTATTTGAGTTTGGTGAAAAAAATTGTTCAATACAAGCTTGGCTTCAAAACAGCATTTTCTCGCTGAGAAAAGGCGATTGAGCATAAAAGATGCTTGAATTACATGCATTTACTGTCTTTTAAGGAAACATCCCACAAGCTTATTTTCAGTCTCTCCTGAGTGGATTTAGGCTAAATAAGAAGGCAGACACAGTTTTATTTGAGTTTGGTGAAAAAATTGTTCAATACAAGCTTGGCTTCAAAACATCATTTTCTCGCTGAGAAAAGGCGATTGCGAGCATAAAAGGATGCTTGAATTAACATGCATTTACTGTCTTTTAAGGAAACATCCCACACGCTTGTTTATATGTTCTGCTGAGTGGATTTAGGCTTAATAAGAAGGCAGACACAGTTTTATCTGAGTTTGGTGCAGAAATTGTTGAATACAAGCTTGGCTTCAAAACAGCATTTTCTCGCTGAGAAAAGGCGATTGCGAGCATAGAAGGATGCTTGAATTACATGATTTACTGTCTTTTAAGGAAAGATGCCACAAGCTTATTTTCAGTCTTTCCTGAGTGGATTTAGGCTAAATAAGAAGGCAGACACAGTTTTATTTGAGTTTGGTGCAGAAATTGTTAAATACAAGCTTGGCTTCAAAACAGCATTTTCTCGCTGAGAAAAGGCGATTGGTGAGCATAAAAGAATGCTTGAATTACATGCATTTACTGTCTTTTAAGGAAACATCCACAAGCTTATTTATTAGTTCTGCTGTGTGGATTTAGGCTAAATAAGAAGGCAGACACAGTTTTATTTGAGTTTGGTGTAGAAATTGTTCAATACAAGCTTGGCTTCAAAACAGCATTTTCTCGCTGAGAAAAGGCGATTGCGAGCATAAAAGGATGCTTGAATTACATGCATTTACTGTCTTTTAAGGAAACATCCCACAACCATATTTATTAGTTCTGCTGAGTGGATTTGGGCTAAATAAGAAGGCAGACACAGTTTTATTTGAGTTTGGTGCAGAAATTGTTCAATACAAGCTTGGTTCAAAACAGCATTTTCTCGCTGAGAAAAGGCGATTGCGAGCATAAAAGAATGCTTGAATTACATGCATTTACTGTCTTTTAAGGAAACATCCCACAAGCTTATTTATTAGTTCTGCTTAGTGGATTTAGGCTAAATAAGAAGGCAGACACAGTTTTATTTGAGTTTGGTGCAGAAATTGTTGAATACAAGCTTGGCTTCAAAACAGCATTTTCTCGCTGAGAAAAGGCGATTGCGAGCATAAAAGGATGCTTGAATTACATGATTTACTGTCTTTTAAGGAAAGATGCCACAAGCTTATTTTCAGTCTTTCCTGAGTGGATTTAGGCTAAATAAGAAGGCAGACACAGTTTTATTTGAGTTTGGTGCAGAAATTGTTAAATACAAGCTTGGCTTCAAACAGCATTTTCTCGCCGAGAAAAGGCGATTGCGAGCATAAAAGGATGCTTGAATTACATGCATTTACTGTCTTTAAGGAAACATCCCACAACCATATTTATTAGTTCTGCTGAGTGGATTTAGGCTAAATAAGAAGGCAGACACAGTTTCATTTGAGTTTGGTGCAGAAATTGTTCAATACAAGCTTGGCTTCAAAACAGCATTTTCTCGCTGAGAAAAGGCGATTGCGAGCATAAAAGATGCTTGAATGACATGCATTTA
>JAUPFM010000288.1:0-12103 GCA_033026295.1 Channa striata
TACACTTGTCCCCAATAACCCTGATTCAAACTGATATATATATCACAATGTGAGTTTGTGCAGGCTGTCATATTGCCTCAAAGCTACAGTACGTAACTAAGCAGAGAGCTTAAGTCGCACACTGTGGCCTCAACAAAGAGAGGTCCTTGCATAAGTTGTTTCTTTAGTCAACGTTTATCTTAGTGAAAAATCACTCACATCAAAATAGTTATTTTTTGGCAAGTTGGTAGCAGGGCCACAAACTTTAAATACTGACATATTATTACGTTAAAAACTGATATGGATTGTTAGTGTAAAGTTGTAAATAGCAAATGTTATACATACATACAGTAGATTTAAAGCAACATTAGATTTCTTTTGCTGTTTGAGTCTGTCTGATGAAGAAGGTGAAGAACCTCTTGAAAGAAATGTGTTGGGGTCTTCAGCTGCTAAATGCTCCACTTTGATTAGCAGCTAACTGTTTGTCTGTAGCTCAGTGCTGTGCAGGGAGGGTACGGTGGATTTTTAGAAAATTGTTGCAGAAAAAAAAGCTACTTGCAACGCTGACAAAAACTAAACCTGTAAGATTTCTGGTCCAAAAGCCTAAACAACAAGCTCATAAACACTAAGAAACACTGTAGAGTTGAATGTAAAGTCACAGATAATTGTGTGTGACTTCTTTACTAAGAGCAAAACCTTTCACATTACACAAAATAAGTCTGTAATTTAATCGTCATCGCTCTTTCCATGTGAAGGAGTGGTGTAATAGGACAGACCTGTTTGGTGACATCAATCCTCCACGGGTTGACCTGTAGCCCATCGCACCAGCCTCCTCGCCCGTACAGCCATGTGCCGTATTCATTGGGCACAGCCCCCTCTTTCGCCCGCATGGCACAGCCCAGAGCGGTTCCTGAGAATATGCAAATACACAAAAATCTAAGCTACTTCCGCACTACCCAGATACTCAAATCATCTACTCCATATGGACCTTACTCTGCTGAAAACATAGATTATATTCCTGCTAATTAACCAATTTATAAGCATAACAATTTTTTTGTATAAATTTAAGATAGGCAGATTCAAATTCAAACACGAATGGATTCAGACTAAGTGACAACATCTCCATTGTGTTATGAGGTTTTTTCTTTGGCAAACCATGGAGGCTTCTAATAGTTCCATGCACCTGGAGCTAATGGCTGCAGCACTGTTGAGTTTTGGGTTTTTTAACACATTTATAATAATAATTTATACATTATATTTTTGATTAAAAAACACTATTAAG
Organism: Channa striata; assembly: GCA_033026295.1. Taxonomy (NCBI): domain Eukaryota; kingdom Metazoa; phylum Chordata; class Actinopteri; order Anabantiformes; family Channidae; genus Channa; species Channa striata. The sequence continues at coordinate 1,262 of JAUPFM010000288.1, forward strand.
CGATATTTCACAGCATCTGAACTACCCTACACAAAAGTAGCATTAACAGATTAATATATAACATCAAGGTAGTTAACTAGCTAACATAAATAAATAAAAAAATCTGAAACTAACTGAATGTTTTATTTATTATTTGTATTATTTCTAGCAATGAGAGGATGATTTTATGGAGCCAAAAGTTTATATAAATTAATACTTCAATACTACTAATATTTTTAAATAAAACAAAAACAATCATTGATTTACAAATATCTGTACAAGTCTTACTATTCAGTTGCGGCTTTTCTCAATTAGAAAACAACGGATTTGAATCACCCTCTTTGAAACTGTATAAAACATGGCACTAAATTATTGATTAAAATTTGTGACATAGCCAGCTGGGATAGTTTTGCTATAAAATATGTGGCGATTTCAACGACTTACAGTGAAGGTTCCCTCAAAAAGGTGCACTTTGCTCACCTGCAGAGTCAAAGGTGCGAGTGTTGTTGAACACGCCGTCGATCAAGAAGTGGTGGGAGGTGACACAAAATTCTCCGCAGCCGTTCTCGTCGCTGCCGTGTCCCGTGATGACAGCGAACAGCTCCACCTGACAACAGACACACAGCTGATGAGACGCTTCCAAAGGCAAAAAGGGCTGCAAACGTTTGCTTTACTGTTACCTTTCTGGTTGATGCTGGGACGGAGAATTTCATTGGCTGGAATCCCTTGTTGTAATTTTTGTCAAAGTTCCCTCCGCTGTACAAGGACATCACTTTGAAGGGGTGAAGCCTTTCTGAACGATCACCTGTGACCACAGGTAAACAGCATTTTAAATAAGTATATATCAAGAATGTAGTGACCAAAATTATGACAGCTATCAGTTTTATCATGGTACTTTAGAATGTACTAATGCAGACTTAAAAATGAGACTTAAGACAGTAAAAGTACCTCCAATATAGTGAATATACTAAAATATAGTATAAAGAGGAATAGTATCATCTATTTTCCATTTTCCATATGTACTGGTACTAAACTGCTAAAACATTTTAGGTGTTGCACTACTCGATACTACTTGATAAGTGATACTGCGATATGCCTCCTGACAGTAACAGATATGCAAAAGAACTGAGAGACAATAAATGATGTCAATTAATGTGCAAAGCAACTATCAAGACAAAAAGGAAGTACGAGTTGCGTGCACCTTAACCAAGCAGCAGCAGCAGCAGCACGTCTAGTGCGCTAACTTGCCGAGTTTCCACATGCATTTCTCTGTGGAACCGTGCGATACAGTGACTGAAACTGTCGAGCGATCGCAAGTCCATACAAGAGCTGGTACCGATGTGATCTCAGTCAAGTTTGTAGGAGTTTGCAGCTAGCGCATACAGCTCAGCATGTACATCATTCATCCCCGACAATAATACCATGTTTTGACACTTTTTGATATTGTAGAATTTTCATGTCTATATTTTAATTGACTTGTGTCGATTGCAATGTTTTTTCTGTGTGAAACAGGTCTCTCTTGAAAATGAGACCTTGGGGCTCAATGACACTTACCTGTCAAATAAAGACACAATAAAATAATAAGCCCTTTTGCTTTAAATAGTAATATCATATTCTCATGATAATATACCATAAAGTAAAAGTGTAAAGTATAAAGTGGTAAAAAAAAAAACGCCCCACCTTTACTGCCGGTGACTTTTGAACGTCATGTTTGTCATTATTACCAAATTTAGTATAGTTTAAAACACAAATCGTTTCTCAGTGGAGAACTTTTACTTTCGTACGTAATAATGTAAAATGTAGAAAAGCTGCTAAGTAGTTTTACTAGATTTTAAGTTTAGGAATGGAAATTGTAGTGGAAAATGTTTTTAGGCCAATGCTTGCACTTTTACCTGAGTATAGTTTATGTACTTCTACTACCACTGCATCACATGACTCTTGTCCTTCATGATCTTCATGATATTATTAAAACCATCAAGGTTAACGTTGTGGCTGTAGAGTTATACTAGGACGACTCTCTGACTTATTAAGAGAAATACATCCAGGGCAGATGTTAACTTTCACTAGAAGTGAGTTACCAAGCAAAGCTGTGGTTTTAGTTTTAACGTTCTAGCTACTTAAATGTTGCCTATCTAAGCAACTCAAAATAATAAAAGGATCATATATCAGTATAATACAATACATCAATAACTGTAATAACTTTAGAAATTGAGTAACTTGCTGGGGTGTTATTTTTTATTCATTTTTTCCTTGTGTTTTGGTAGCTTTTGTAGTGGATGAGCAGACTACATAGTAGCGAACAAACCTCTCTGGAAATAAATGTTTGTTTTTTCGTGATGAGATCATCTTCTCACAATCTGAAGATATCAAAACTTGTTTTCCTGTCATAAGTAGATAATTTAGCAAAATCCACATGACTGTCCTGGCTTCTGTAGATCCCAGCTAACAATTAGACTTCAAAGTTTGTGTAATAAAAATACTTGGCTATGGCTCAACAGAGAAAATACAGTGGACAAATCTCTTGTCCAGTTTAGCCACAAACCACATGTCGGATTTAATACATTCCCAGCTAGAGGGAATGCAGCCTCAGTATTATCATACCAGTCTGATTGCTGACGCTGAATCTCAGGTTAAGGGAGACGATCCACGGCTTTGCCCAGGGCGCCGTCTTCATGGTGAAGGTGCAATTGTTGCCGTCCAGCAGGGGGATGAGAGGGGACACATCTGTAAGCCACCGTCCAGTTCCTCTGCAGAAGTAACACAGACAACAGTATCATATACAGTGGCATACAGCCTGGGGGAAATCAATACTTGCCACCAAATTTGAAAGAATATTTTTGATGTATAACGCAATGCAATCTGGTGCAGCTGTGCAATCAATTTAGGGGAAAGAAAATCAGGATTGAACTTAAATTCAAGAGCACCTGAGTTGAAAAACTAAACCAAAGACAGATTATTTCCATCTGTTCAGTTAAGAATTTCAGTGCTCATTTACTTTCTTGCTGAGAATTATACTTCCCCTCTAAAGCTCATTACCATCTTCTATCTTTGTTGATTTGTCCATAGTCCAGTGATTCTGGTCTTACTCTAGTCAGCTGTATCCAGCATACATTCAACATATGATCTGTATTCTCATCCATCCCACATGGGAATTAATAAGCACATTTCGCAAAATGTCAAACTATTCCTTTATTATTTTGTTTGTTAGTTCACTCTTGTTAACACATGCTGCCAAAGGCTTACTGCTAAATACTTTCTTTCATTTTTACAAATAGCAATTTTTAATGTCAAAAATAAAAAAGGATCAAATCAAAATATTTTCATAATATTTTTTGTTAAATTAAACTCTCATATATATTATACATTTCTTTACAATTTTGCTGTGTTATTTCAAAATGGAGTACAATACATAATACATTTATTTGGTGACACAATCCCACACAGTTACTTTAAGGACCCAAATTTTGACAGATCAGGACATTCTTAGAGAACTACAGAAAGTGTATAAAAACACATTATACTTTATTATTTGAGAATATGCATTATAATCACATTCATTAGTGCATGTATGTTTTTGTCAACTTACCTGCTGAAGGCGGTGATCCATCGGCCTAGCTCCATGTTACAGTATGGACTGTGGGGATCACAGCAGACAAAGAGCTGCACCGTGTGATCCCACGGAGCACAGGACAAGTCTCTCCTGCTGGGACATAACAAGGACGCATCTAGCTCCAGTGTGTCAAAGTCCAACACCCCTGCACACAGAGGTTAGGCAAAAATGATTTCACACTTTATTGCTTGCTAGAAACTCCGATGTTCAGAACAGAGTGAGTTCATTTATATATCTTGGACACTTTGGATAGAAGTGTCCAGTACTGTGCTTAAGGTTTGAGCTTAATTTGCTGGTCAGTTAGACTGAAAACTATCTAAAACCTGCAAGTAAACTTATTTTTGCACATTTATATTTCTCCTGCAACTGAGCACAGTGGAGGCAACCAAACCAAAAATTTCTAAAATAATTTTGCTTTAACATTTGCAGATCAAGACAATAATGAAGGCAACTGTAGAATACTGTTGTTAGTGTGTAGAATGCAGTAACATTTTACAAAACACAATATTGTTTCAGATTAGAGCTAGCATGGTCAATTAATTAGTCAATTAAGATCAGCGTCAATACACACAAGTAAACCCTCACTAGCAGTCATGATTTGAGCCAGACTCATAGTGTTTTTTACTTTTTCCACCAACACTGATATTGTGGGACTTTATTGCATTAAAACTAAAATCTAAAGTGACAAAATCACCACCAAAGTGCAATAACATACAGCGATCAGGCATAACATTATGACCACCTGTGCAATTTCATATATTTCAATTACCATATATTTCTGCTTCTAGCTGAAAAAACCTCCAGATGATGTCATCTTCAAGTGATGTCACCTGGAGGCGCTTATCAGCTACAAGTAGAGAGATATTTCAATATAGGGAAGTCGGGGGAAGTTTAATGGCATGAAAAAATATTAAAAGCTAATAAAATCCCATAATAGCATCATAGTAGGTTCAAAACATGACTGCTCGTGGGGGCTCCCCTCCTTGTACTTATGATGATCTTGATTGACTTTAGTTCTGTCCAATCAGGAACAAGTAGTGTTATTTGTACCATTTCCATAATCTGAAACGTTATTGTGTGTACGCACATACAGACGCCATACTCTTAATAAGAAATGACAGAAACCCATTATCTCTCCCACACACAGACACGCAGGGGTAGTTACCTGGAGGCAGGTTGACTGTGGCCACTGCTCCTTTATCCCCCTGCATTTGCACTTTGTCAAAAACAGGAACAACTTTTGCAGGATTTTGAAGTTGGAGCTGCAGATCTGCATAGAAATCAAACCTGGAGACAGAGCCAAAGTCACAGATAAAACCACTGTTCACACTAAAACTGTTATAGCTCGCTATGAGAGAGGTTCTTACAGTGATTGTGATTCTGATTGCACACATAAAAAATTGAAAAAAATCAGAATCAATTTTAGATAAATGCAGTTATGTTTCTTTCAAGAAAGGTATAGTGCTTCAATCTTGAAAACATTTTCTGCTTGTACAGTTGTTCAGTTCCTTTGTTCGCAGACATTCAGATTCTCCTGGAGTTCCCCTCAACACTTTTCACTTAGGAAACCTCCACCACCAATGACATGTATTAGAAGCAAGTTCAACAACAAACCAAACACTCCTGCTTTTTTTCAACATTTCCAACTGTTGGTTATGGTATAAATGTGCCTTTTTGACATATGAAGAACCACGTTATTGTTCTAATGGTGTGTTGATAGGTTTGCGGTGTAAGAGGATTTATAATTCTTACCACTGAGCCTGCCAGTTGATGAAGCTGAATGTGGGATAAAGGAAATAGCCCATTTCAGCCAGCACCCCGTGTTGGTCAATACCGATGAAGAAGTTTGGGGAAGGAGTGGTCTGGAAGGACACGTTAACCTTCTGTCCAAACCTGCAAAACAAATTAAAACCATCATACGACAGGAAACACTTTTACAAATTTCAATCAATCTTTTACAATATATAAAAAAAAAATCCCGCATGCAAATAATAGTTTTTCCTAAACAGTAGAATCAAACAGTCGGCCGTTTGAAATCCCTAATTCACCCATTTAACAGACCAGTTAATCTTTATACAAGGATGTTGAGCATCAGTGGCATCAGACTCCTAATCCTCCCGTCTTACCGCAGAGCCTGAGCAACTGAAGGCTCCAGGTGCACCATGGCAGCTGGGATGCCCAGTGGCGTGTAACACTCATCCCCAACACAGGTCATGTCCTGGATCGGATTACCAGGCAGGGCATAGACCAGGACACCGGAGGCGTTGGATTTGGCCATGCTCTGCACCTGCAGTGGGTTACAACAACAGAGATTTAATAATGATGAATCCAAACTACCGTAAATTCTGGACTATAGAGCGCACCTAAATTTAAGCCGCCCCCGCTAAAATTTAAAAGAAATATATATTTTGTCACATATAAACCGCATCGGACTATAAGCCGCCAATATCCAGGCTGAGAAATAATATCTGTTGTATGCGCTCCTACTCATTGTTCACAGTAGGCATGAGGATGTTCTGTGCGCTGTTTTACCGGCATTACGGTAAAGAGTGCGTTTACGTGTATGTGTGGCTGAATGTACAGAGCCGACAAAAACGTCCTTGTTATAATTAAACGGCTTGTTCCATAGCCAAAGGAGAAGACGTCTCTTATTCTTCACGAATTACGCAGGAGTTGCTGCGCTCAACAAAAGATTTTGTACCATAAGTGTTTATTCATACACCTGAACCTGAATGGTGCCTGTAACACGGCAGTAAAAGTGCTGATGTTTGCTGTTGTGCGTCTTGGGTTGCATGCGCTAACAATAAAAACTGGCGCTTTTTTGTTTGCACTGACTTCCATCTACAGCGCCCATCTGAGGGCTGCAGAAAAATTCATAGAACAGCCGCATCTCTGTAAAAGCCGCATGGTTCAAAACGTCGGAAAAAAGTAGCGGCTTATGGTCCGGAAAATACGGTAGCTTAAAGTCAACACTGGCTATGACCTGAGCAACTATATTTGAAAGGAACATTTTGGTCATTGCGGTTGCAGTAAGTAGCTTACAGACACCTGTTATGGACATGAATGTCATGGAAAAAGCACCAAAAAACACACCAACATAACATTAGGCTTAAAGTAAGATGTGCGCCACAAAACCAATAAGTGTAATTGAACTGAATTAATGGGTAGCTGTGCTGTATGAGTACTTCTGACCATGTTTAATCTTGAGCCTGCATTGATGTTAGAAAACCCCAAATAAATCGATGCCTGTGAACCAAATTAATGGGCTTTTCATTTATTTATAATCTTATACACTAATTCTGTCACACTGAAAATAAAAGTTAAAAAACTATAAAACATACTAATGCTCAATAATCCCTTAATCATGTCTAAGATGACTGTATGTAAATCCCTAAACTGTATTGTTTCTGTACATTTCAATGCAATGATCAGTGGGTTTCAACAGTATGTGTAAAATAAATACAAGAATTGCCAGTTTGAACACTCTAACTTCTACCTGTACATGCTTGGAAACAAAGAAGCAAACGAGGTTGGGTTTTATCATCTGTTTGGTGGAGGTTATTGACTTTGAGAACTGTTCTAGCTGGATGTTACTTTGCCGATCAACGAGAACATCACCTAAGAGCTTTTCAGAGCCTTAGAGAACCACTGACATTTCCACACACCTTGGTGAAGAAAGAGCAGTTGCCCTCAGACACCCATGCCACAGCACCGGCCACTGAGGGGGAGGGATCGCACCCATCTCCCGCATCAATCAGCTGATATGACCTCCGAGCCCAGCGTCCCATGAGCCAGTCGTACCTGGCATCAAGTCTCTTGACAATCACCGGCAAGTTCCACCCTGAAAAGGGATGAAGGACATATGCTGAAGTCTCGAGAAGCTCTGACATTGGCTCTTTAACATTTAACTTATCAGGTGCTCCAGGGACCAAATTCTTACCGTTGCAGGTGAAAACAGCCTGGGAAAGGCCACAGGGGGAAGTTCTGCAGTACCAGTTATAGAGCACGTTGGGGATCCAGTTACCCAGAGCAAAGACCGGCACAGGAGAGAAGTGCAGCCTGGACAGGACCTCCTTCTTACTGCAGAAACATGTACAAGGTTAAACAGAGCGAGGCAAGAACAGAACTGTTATGAAATATTATGGTAATATTTTATGTTCCAAGAGCTTATAATTTTTGCAGAACAACATGTATTTTTAAATTATCTAAAGTTAAACTAAAGTCTTTGGTTAAATCAGAAGCAAATTAGCAGAACTACTAAGTACAATGCTTGAGAAAAATAACATTACATCCTAGTGGAAGCTTAGTAGAATTTAACTTTCATATCACTATTAGTAAGTTCCTCATTCTCAAAATTGTTTTCTGGGGCTTTCAGAGTTATCGTGAAAACATGAACTGCCACAGTGACAGTTTCAGTGTCAGCAGCAACTGACACACAGCAGAAAACATGAACTGTTTTCTAACGAAAAACCTCAAGTCACCTTTTCCCTTTACAATCTAATGCAAATTGATGTGCAAATTGATATGTAATAAAGCTAATATCGTTTCATTTTTTTAATTAGACATAGAGTCTCGGAACTGCAGGGCTGTACATTTAGGTCGATTGGTTTTAAAAACCCCTTGTTTGCCCCGGTTTTAATCCATTTTCAGATAAAATGGTTCACTTTACTTTGGAATTAATTCTTCTGCTACAATCATGAATTATGTCATCAATAAAAAATGTTGTGCGAAGCCAGGATACTTCCTCCATTGTGCTTCACAGTCAACTTGTAGGGTTTGAATTGTGAACATATCAGTTGGTATAACTAATAAGAAATTAATCTTAGTCTCAATAACCCATAAAACTGTGTTACAAAACTTTTGTGCCTAATCTTTGTACTTTATTTGCAAAATCCAACCTATGCGCCAGACTCTTACTGCTGGGCAGGGCCATAGGGCCAATAAAACTATCTTAAATGTTCATTTAAGATGTATCTGACACACTGAAATAAACGTAACTTACTTAATCTGACACACTATTATTTTCAGGAGATAACAGATCCACATTCTGGTCAAAGAATGTGGATCAATTATCTCCATATCGCCAGTGCTCTACCACTGAGCCACCAGGCTTCTTAGGCATCCAGCGTAACAAAACTCAGGTTCTGTTGTGGTGACCGTTGTAGGGACAAGATGAAAGACGTTCATCTTTTGACTCAAAAGAAAAGAAATGCTCAGCTGTGACCACCATCACCACTTGTCTGTGTAAGGCCTCCTTCTCTGGCTGGGTTACATCACTTTCTGACATTGCTTCAGAGGGACTGTGTCCACTCTCTGGAGTGCAGATGTAGGATTGTTGGTGTGGGGTTCTGCTGTCTGTAGTCTGCTGCTTTCCTTGCCGTCCTGTCATGTTCCTGCAGCAATTTCAATGTCTCTGCCCCAAATGTTGCAGCAATTAATTCCTCTGGATTGTTTTATCATTAATTCAAAAAGCAAAATGGGTATTACAAATGTCTTGTTTTTCATTCATAAACAAAAAAAACTAATTATAACACATGTCAAAGTGATGCCCCGTGACTCACAGAATAATTGCACGAGACGAGCATCGACCCACATCCTCCAACCCAGTTGTGCGTAAAAGCGCCTTGTGCGCAAAACACGCGTTAAATGGCGCTTTCTCAGGAAAGACGCGAACCATCGGCACTTGAAAAGATCCATTAGATGCTGCACATAAACCATTATTTGTAATTTAATAGAAAAGGATTCAGTTTATATATATAATATATATACTTGGCGACATTTTGGTGAAATTGCGCACGGTCTCCAATGATGGAGGTGATTAAACTTGTTCTAATTCTTTTGCTGCTTGTGGAAAACGTTTTCTGTCAAGAAACGGACGCTGGCACCTGGAGAGGAGGCAGCGAACAGGTACAGGAGCAGGAACACGCTGTTCTACTTTTGGAAACGTATAACTTTGCCGTTCCTGAAACATGATGCTACCTGTTTTTACTTTAACACAAAATAATAACTGTTTTATGAGTTAGACAATATTGTCAAGATGTTTTGTCGTTTCTTAATAGCTGCTGTGTCTCAGGTGTGAATCCAATAATCATATTTTTTTACATTTACGTGTCTCATTCAAGAACAAATGGCCAAACTCTGAAGTAATTCGAGACATATTAGTGAGGATGACCAGAAAACCAGGACCGCGCAGATATGTTGGAGTGACGGGGAAGAAAAACTCTGGTAGGGATCTTTGATGCCAGTCTGTCCTTTATTAATACGCTGTATTAATGTTTGCTGCATTTAGGTCTTTTTTATTTCTGTCCCCTAAACAGCAAAAACGCACCGAGCGCGTAAATGTAAGTGTGATTTCGTCCACACTGTTCCACACATTCACACACGAGTTGTCATTAATCATATTTTCATTTCAGGGCATGAATTCCAAACGTTTGTGGGTCTGATGGGTAAAAGGAGCTTCGAGGATCCAGGTGAGACCTGTGACATCTTCTGCTTTCACATGAAATATAGATCTGCCTGGTAACAGTTGATGTCGTCATTCCAGGAACCCGTCCCCTGCTCAGAGGACGGAAGATTCCTAAGAAAAACTACAGTTACTTTGTTCCATTTCAGATGTGATTGTGTTTATTTCGCCGTCAGTGTGTATTTTCATAAAGATGTTACATTTTTATGCTGCAGCTGCAATAAATCGTTGCATTAAAGGTTTTGAACGTCGTGTATTTTCACGTGGACCGTTTTTTAATAAAAAAAACACCAAACTAACTGTAAACTCAATTAACTACATTATCACTCGGACGCAAACTGAAATTTCAGCTGATCAGAACCTATTTTTTTAGATCCTCATCAGTAAGTTCTGTTTAGTAACTGCGGTTCCTCTTACCGCTTTTTCTGGGTTTGGGGAATGTTATGGTTTTGGTTTTTCAGATTTCTGCAGCCTTGGGGACCAATGTTTCTGCAAATTTAGCAAAACAAAATCTCACTTTTTTTAAAATCAGGAACCATTTTTCTGCACATCAATTTGACCATTTTCCCTTCGAATGCAACTGGCTTAACTCTTATGTAAAATAGCAGGATCTTTAGTTTACCTGATTTGACCATTCTTACATTTTCTACTTAAGAATTCTTTCTCCACTTTTAATGCTCCCTTAGTTTATAGAAAACAAACTGCGGCAGCAATATTTTCCAATTTTTTTAAGCATCACCACATCTCACCGGATCTGAGCCCTGAGTCTTCGCTCCAAAGCTGTAGTTCT
>JAUPFM010000289.1:0-11720 GCA_033026295.1 Channa striata
GGTACTGCAGTGTACTGGTGTGAGTCTGGATCAGGAGAGTTCAGTAATTCAGTCAACATCACTGTCCAGAGTGAGTTTTTGTCACATTTTTGTTGAATCTGTATTATGTGAACCTTGTAGTAAGTGATGTCAAATGGTAAACAACCATATTTATTCTATATCCTGTAGCTAAACCTTTGCAGTCTACTTTATCAAAATAAAATGCCTATTTTGGTTTTTTGTGAATTATTTCTCGGGTCTGGTTCTTGCCTACTCAGCTCTGCCTTAAGTCAAAAGACATGAATTAATTAGAAATTTATTTTGGATTCCAAAATTGTCTTAATGTGTAAACATACCAAACAATTCATTCCACAAACTTGGAATTGCATTTTTGCATCAGTAAGTTTCAAGAAAGAACATAGAAAATTTAGGTTGTATTGCTAAATCTGTGTGTAGTTCTAATCAGTTACTGAACATCTTCTTTGAAAAACTCAGCATAGCCAGTCACACCTGGCTAAAAGGTTTGCGGATAAATGATGTGTTGGAAAAAGCGTAAACCAGTTACCATAGGAATAATTTCCTAGTTTCTTGACTATTAAGCACCTGCTGTAAGGTACTTTTAATATACACTGTGGATTCTACTTGTGCAAAACAAACATCAAGGTTTGTTTAAAAGCTACAGTACAAACTGGTTAATTTTTGTTAAGGTAGAATCACATGATTCTAAATATTTGTAAGACATAGGGGAAAATGGAAATTGTGGAAACTGAGACATATCATCTCTGACCATCCGGTTGTTTTAAACTTCTGCACCTGAACGTCACATTCTTTGAATGTTTTACAGGTTATTACGACATTATGCTGGTGAGTCCTTCCCTTCCTGTGGCTGAGGGAACATCAGTTACTCTTGGCTGCAAGTTCAGGACAGATAAAATTCTTTCTAATGTGTTTTTCTATCAAAATGACAAACTGATCCAAAATGATACCAGAGTGGAGCTGAACATCTCTGCCGTGTCAAAGTCAGATGAAGGTTTTTATAAATGTGAAGGAAAACATTCTTTTTCTTCTCAATACAAGAAGTCACCACAGAGTTGGGTGTCTGTAAAATGTAAGTATGACTACAATTTTTTATTTTTTTTCTGTCTTTGAGTTTTTAGTGTGAAACACATTACAGAAATAAATACACAATGTAGATGAAATTAGCCACTGAAGATGTTTTACCTTCTTATAAATCACTAATTAACGGATGTTTGATGCTGCGAGCTAATAGGATACTGCCTTTATATGTTCATAGAAATATTTTTGTGCTAATATGTTATTGTATTACATATTACTTATTACAGTGTCCACAGCTGAAAGCTCTTCATTTCCTGTGCCGTTAATTGTCACCTTGGTTTGTGGAGTTTTAACGGTTATTCTCCTGATGCTGTTGTGTTGCTACAGAAGGTTAAAAGGTGAGATATTTTATATTTGATTCCAGTCTCTTTAGTGAAACTCACACCATACGTTTTGAAGCCACTACAACATGTACTGTAACATCAGTAGGACATGTGTCAGTATAAACCATTCAGTAACAACAAAAATGTTTTCACAGATTCTTGGTTCATCAGGTTGGTACAACACTTTCCTCTTTTATAACAGTACGTTACACTTTCCTTATTAAATCAAATCTGTTTAATGGACATGTTTGGGCCCGGCAGGTCTCAGAGCACCAATCAGAGCTCTGCTACAGATCACATGATCAGCCAGGACGAAAGTCAGCCCAAGAAAAACGCATCTCTTCACAGTCAGTCTTTGTCCTGATTAGTTTTATGATGTTTCAGTTTAATATGTCTAAAGTTTTTGTTTCTGGTTTTCTGTTTTGTAGAATCACAGAATCAGTAAATTTGATTCAAATGAGTAATCTCACATTGGATTAATTGTTTTGTTTTTACTGTAGGTGACGTTTGTCTGTATGAATTGATCAAAGACCCTGAAGACCCTGAGTTTGGTACAGTACTTTCTTTTTGGTAAATCCATCATGGTGGCAAAAATAAACGGCTTAAAGTTCCTGAAAATAATTTATTGATAATTCTAAATGTTTAGATGACTCCAGGGATGCCACATATTCTTCAATCGAGCTGAAAAACATCACAAATGATAGTAAGAATTTTATTCTGTGTAATAAACAGGAAATTAATTATATTATTTGTACAACTGTCTCTTCATTCATTTATCTGATTGTTCTAACAGAGAAGAAAATGGCACCAGAGGAGAGCTCCGTTTACTTTGATGTGAAGACCCCTGCAGGTACGTCTCATGTGTGCTCCTTACGATAAAGAAATAATTGAATGTACCTTATGACAGAGTTGTACTTACTGTTATCTTTACATGTCACATTTACAGTATATCTTATGTTGGTACCACCACATAATATAATTAAATTAAAAATATTCACTTTAAACTCACTCACACTTCAAATTTGGGAAGGTTTCATCTTCATCTGTTCCCCATACAGTACTGTATGTACTGAGACTGAAATAACTTCATATATCTTACTATCATATACATACACATGTAGTTTCAGGTACATTCATGATCCCACATTCTGAAAAGAGGGAGATCCAAATTTCTAGTCAAATATCTAACGTAAGAAATTATCAGATAATTTTAGTGAGAAGTCAAGTATACAGTAATTTGTTCTCAATTTATGTATTTACATTTACATTTAGTCATTTCAGATGCTTTTATCCAAAGTGTCTTACAAGTGAGGTACTAGAGGCAAGCAAAAATCTAAGTCAACATGAAACCATGAAAGTAAAGTGCTGTCAGAAGAACTGTTGGTGTTTCATGAGATGTAAGTACAAGACAGAGCAGCATTTTTTTTATTTTAAGTGCAAAGGAAGATGCGAAAGAGTTCTGTTTTCAGCTGTGTTTTAAATGTTGTGAGTGAGGCTGCTGAGCGTGCAGAGTTTGGCAGCTTGTTCCACCATCGAGGAATCACTGAGCTGAAGACTTTTCCTTGTGGTCCTTCTGTGTGGTATTGGGACCACCAGATGTCGTTTTGCTGGCAGAGCGATTGTGGGAGGAGAGATTGTAGACCTGATTGATTGAGTTGAGGTAAGCTGGAGCTGTAGAGTTGACCACCACCTTTGAACTTAATCCGCGCAGCCGCAGGAAGCCAGTGCAGAGATCTGAAGAGCAGGGTGACATGAGTCCTTTTTGGCTAATTAATTTTTTTTTTTTTTCATTTTGGATTATCTGCTGGGGTTTGATCATTTGATCCACCGTTATGGGGTTACCGCCATCAACGGTAACCCCATCAACACTTGTTTGACTACCCTTGAAGCCAGACTGGTTGACATCGAGGAGGTTGTTCTTGACCAGAAATTGAAGACTGAGAGTGGTCTGTAGTTCTCTACAAGGGAGTCAAGTGAAGGCTTCTTAAGCATTGGGGCAAACTTGGGCCTGCTTGAATGAGGTGGGAAAACTGCCTGTTTTGAGAGAAGTGTTGCTGATCTGTGTAATGGCTGGCATCAATGGAGGTGCAACAGCTTGAGTGGAGGCAATCAGTCCAGAGTGCAGGTGGTCGGACGATTTGAGAGGAGGGTGGATACGTTTGTCTGTCCACTGACAGAGTTGAAAATGAGAAGAGTGATGTACCGTTGGATGTAGTTAGCAGGATGTCGTCATCTGGAGCAGACAACTGGGAGCTGATGGTTGCCACCTTGTTGGTAAAGAAGGAGGCAAAGTCGTTGGCTGTGAGACGGGTGGATGGTGGAGGCGGGTAGAGCAGTGATTTAAAAGTCCACAAATCACAGTACAGTTCCGGATGAGAACAAAATCCAGGTTGTTGGCAGCTTTGTAGGTCAGAGGAGTGGAGACCAGTGTGAATGCTCTGTGATTACTAATCTGAAACTACCACCAACAACAGACCAAATATCCTCGTCAAAGCTCTCTACCTACAGTTCTTAACCATTAACCCTTGACCGAAATGACAGAAACTCGGCTGCCTCTGAAGCCAATAAACACAATTCTAACAACACTTACTTGTTCATGAGATCTCCTGTCTTACACTGGTAGTTTGCATTTCTATACAGTATCCTGACACTAGTGTGCTCTAAAGTAAAAACATAAGGACCACACAGTGTGTTATTTTCTATATTTATCCTTATTCATCTACTAACTGAAATGGGACTTTTCTTTTAGATGATACTTTGATGTATGCTGAGGTACACTTCCTCAATCCAGGAAAAGCCAGGAAAAACAAAGGTGAGCAAAATCAACCTCCAGCTTCAGCTGATGGTGTGCTGCAAGTTGTTTGTGGAGATGGTGTAATGTGACTTCTGTGTTTAAGGTCAGGGTTGACATAAGTGTAGCGACGTCTTCTTCAGAGGATTTGTTGGTTACTTGTTGAAACAAATCTCGCTGTTTCACCCCAGTGACCTTTAAAGTTCTAAATATATTGTTGAGGGTAGAGTACTTCAGTCTTTTTCCATGAAGGTTTTAAACCAATAAATGAAGGAAAAACATGAAAAAATTTCAATGAAAGTATGGTGGGACTGTCAGATGTAAAACAAAGTTCAAAAGTTTACATTTATTTAATTTTTTAGTTTATTTCATTACAATGGACACATGGTTTTCTTTTGATACTATGCTGTTTTTTTTTTTACGTTTTTTACTATGTCTTGTTGTACCGTTTTGGAAATCGAATAACTATTTCCAGTTTTAATTGTGATTTTACTGTCAGCAATTTAAATTAATGAAATTTAAACGTTTCTTATAGGAAAATGCAGTCCTGCAGCAGCTGAGGAAGCTGTCTATTCTGAAGTCAAACTAACTCAAACTCTTGGTAATAATGCAGTGATCATATGTGCAGAACAGGATTTATTTGCAATTAATAATTTTACAAATTGAAAAATGGTTTATGAAACATAAGCAAGAGGCTTTAATTATTCAATAACCCCAATTTTGGATTTTCTTTGCTTTTCTTCCAGATCGATAAAGAGTTCTGTATCAACAAAGCAGTGACATGATAACATAAGGAAAAAAGAATTGTTTTGACAGTGTTTTCAGCATTTATATACTGTAAACATTATGTGGTTGTTTTGCTATGTAAATATCAGATTCCATTATCATTATTCCATTTTCAGAAAACTGGCCACATTGTGCAAACCTGTGTTTTATGTAGCACATCTGAAAAGTCGGGCCAGTGGTTTGTTTACCTCTGTGTTAAATCACCTCTTTGTTTAATGGGATTTCGTATTTGCTGTCTCATTTTTGTTTTTATAATGTGCCGAATGTTTTCAGTGAGTGTCAGGTCTGGATTGCAGGAACTCTAGTTTAGCACCTCTTTTATAGGTTTATTCTTTGCATTGAACAATTTTAACTTTCATTTGTGGATGTGACAGGTTTTTCAAGGTGCTCATGAACTCATCGAATGATTGAACTCATGAAGTCATGAATAACTACAGAATTGTGTTTGTATAAGACAAACTAACTACAGACTAGTTTGGCCTCTATATTCTCTTAACATTTCAGTAATATTATAAATTGTAGTCCTGGCCTCATTAATACCAAACCAACTTTTCTGGAAGTTTGCAAGCTTGATTTTGTTTTATTTATTTTTCATTATTTTTATATTCAATGTACATTTACTTTTACAGTATGTGCAACATGTTAAGTTTTTTTGGTCTTAACATTTACAACAGCACGGTACTATTTATGTATTTATATGTTAGTCATAACTGTGTATTAAATTCCAACTATGTACATTTGTGGCAAAAACGATAGAAGTTTAGAAAGAATTAAAACCATAATAGTCATGGTACGACTTATACAAACCGTTGTTTTACATTTTTAAACACTGTTGGATGACAACAGTCGGCCTCAGAGATAAACAGGGAAACAACTATTCTTATCTCTGCACTACAACCCTATTTGCTTTTTTACTGACAAAAAATGTTGTTTTATCTTTAATTAAAAAGATAAAACCAAAAAACCTTGATTGTGCTATTTTTTTATTTTTTGCCCCTTATCTACTCACTGTCTTGCGTGATTCTTACAAGTTCTTCCCAGTTCTTGGTCTTGCTCTTGCTGTCACTCCCACTTTCTCTCTCTCTGATTTTATCTAGTTTACTTCCTGAATTGGATCTCTTATTTTGTAGTTCCCGTGTTTCCACTTCCTGTCCTATAGTAATTTCAGCCATTTCACACACCTCATCAGTCCTAATTGTTTTTGTACTGTGCCTGGTTCCTGTTGTTTATGCTTTGGTCAATTTTTCATGGCTTATAGTAATTTTCTGTGATTGCTGGTGATGGAGCATTGTGAAGCAATGAGGCTTTCTTTTTTTTTCATTTCTGAAAATGTTTCAAAGCTTCAGTTCTTCACCTTTGGGAGGAACAGTGATATCTGGTGGCAGACTAGATTTACAGCAGCTGTTTCATAATTGCAATAAAGCAATAGCACAAATTATTGTTTTAATCCCAAGTGCAGTAAAGGTCATTTAAAGCTATATGTTCATAAACTGATTTGAAGTTATACACAAACTTTAGAGATGTGTCTTCTGTCTCTTTTTGTATAGCAGTAAAAATACATATTAGACAAAAAATACCAAGCCATGTGATCATGGCTGGATTTGATCCTTCACTCATTATAAGAGAAAAACATGAATGTGAACACAAATGTAACCTGTGAAGTCTGTATTTCCTATCAAATATGTTTTTTTCTTTATTTTATTGCATATTAGTGAAGGATTTGATTAAGAGTTGTCAGTAGCTGTGTTTGTCAGGCATCGTAAAAATAGGCAGTGGTTTGTGCAACGTTTATTTTTATAGATTTTTAGTATCAAACAGATCTTGGAGTGTCACTGAGGCATCACATCAGCTCCCCTCCTAAAAGAAATTTAATATTTTCAACGTTTTCCAAAAACAGAAAAAAATAAACCAAAATGAACTATGACACTACACGACTACTAAAACTTAGGCCAGTTTATGAACCTCCATTTGTGACTTATGCAATTTTGAAGCTGACTTTTACCAAATTACTTTTGTACTGGTCCCGTAACAGTAACTAGAGGAACCAAAAGCAAAAACTGAGATGCACTGTGAGTGCAGGTTTATTAACACATGAACTACTGATATTGTAATCCTCAGCACAGACACTTGAGGTGATAACAATATTACGTCAAAGGCAGAGACTTGGACTATAACACATGGACTACTGATACAGTCATTAATTAACAAGCAGACTACTATTACTGTAACAAAATCACTGTTAAAGGGGAGATCAGAAAATCACACCAAACGAGGAGACTAACAAACTTACTTGAACTATCAAGAGACTCACAAACACTATCAAAGGCGGGAGATTGGGGAAGGCTGAACAATATTAGGAAGACCCAGAAGAACAAACCATGACACGCTTAAATACAAACATGCAGGAGCGTGATGGTGACGATGAAAGGGTGAGGGCACCGATAACCAGGCGAGGAAAGGAGGAAGACTGCAGGGACACACAAACAGAAAAGTTAATCCCTATAAAAAGACAAGCGCAGTAAAAACTAAAACAGGACAAAAACACCTAACTTATAACATTTGGAATAAGTGACTTCAGCAAAACAGCGCACTTCTTTCTCCCTATTCTCATGGGGAAGCGTAAGCCACAAACATTTAAAAATAGAGAGAAATAGAGGGAAGCTGAAACAAAAGAAAAAGTACATTTGTAATCTGTTCCTGCAAAGAAGAGCATGATCAGCAAAACAACAGACACATGAACATATACATGTTCATGTATTTATGTTTAAACACTGCCAATGTAGGTATACAATTAATGTGATCCAAACAGTACATCCACCATAGATTACTGGATTATGTATTACAAATAAAGTGCAAACCCGTGGGTCAGATTCAACTACCATGTTTCTGCCGTTCCAGTGGAGTAAGTGTAAAAAAATAGTAGAGTCTTACCTTGTCTTTTATTGCCCATTTTTTCATTAGCTCCCAAAAAACTTTGCAAAATATTCTTTGATGTATGGCTGTGAAAAGGATGTACCCCCTGTAGCATCAATTTCTATGTTATAAAATCTGGACCTGAGCTACACTCTTCTACCTTGAGGTAAAAGTGTTTCCTTAACCTCCCCAAAGATAAAGGGTTTTCTGTTCCTCTACAGTCACCACATCCGTTCCCAAGGTTCACAGACAGAATCCACATCTCCGGCTGGCACTCCAGCCATTAACGTTAATCTGCATAGAACCATCCCTTGTACGTCACATTTTAAGCCTCCCTTATCAGACTCAGCTCTCCATATATAATCTAAAAGGAAACAGAGAGAATGGAATGTAAAAACTTTCTTTTGGACTCCTAACCTTAGAAAATGGATATTCAGAATTTCCGATGTGCTTGTGATGTACAACACCATGTTCAAAAGAATTTATGCAACAGTTTGGTGTAACTCTGGTTATTCTAGGTCGAAAATTCATGAAGTTACACGTTGCCATCTGCTGGGGGAAATGATAGATGTATTCTAGGCGGGGCTCACCAGACTGTGTTTGTCTTGTTTTTCTGTATAAAGTAAAAATTTAAAAGTCATACTCTTTTATGAATTCTGTACATCACACATACATCTTGCCGTTACGTGTATACACCCGCTCAGGTACATGAACGAGATAATGTCACATTTTAGTAATTCAACCCTATCTGTTGATCATGTCCCAGTGATGTATGATTAAATTATGAATTGTTGTTGTATGCTATCACTGTATTAATGGGTGTCAAACAAAACTGATTTGATTTGTAAGAAGTCTTGGATGTCATCAGCTTCATTTTATCCATGTGGACATATGCATATGCATGTTATGTCAGAGACATTGTGAACTTCATGTATTCCATCACATAGTTAAGAACTTGAATGACATAGAAATGTAATCTGTTACTTTAATGGTGTGAAACATTTTTGGGCCTGGTGACCGGAGAATTAGTTAAATTAAACTTCGAAAGAAATCAAACCGAGTTTAATGCGAGAGGAGGGACTTTCTGCTCTCCGCGGTAAATTTAAATCACAGGCGAGCACCGCCTCTCCTTTGAACCTCAGGTAAAAGCCCAGCTATAAAGGAGACAGTTCTCTTCTCTTGAATTGTTCTTTGATTCGCGCTTAGTCTGCGCTCATTCCTTTTCGGCCGCTCGTTTCTTCTCGCCTCTTTAACTTTCCACTTTGCGTAGTCGACGACGAAATTGTTCCTCAACGCTCCATTTATACTTTCTAGATAGAGATTTGACACGATTGAATACGACGTCAACAAACTTTGCTTGAACGGATGCTGTCTGTGTGATGCACAGACCAGGGGACCCTGTCCACGGCTGCATAGTGTCAAAACTGGACCATGGAGCAATGGAAGCAGGTGGTCTAGTCTGAAGAATCACGTACCTGGGAAAGAGATGGCATCAAGATTTGCTATGGGAGTTGGATCGTCCCATTGCAACTTACAGCACTTACAGAAATGATTTGCTGCTGGACGCTTAGTACGGGATCCTGGAAGGCACCTTCAGAAGTTTTGTGGAGTCTCTGTCTAGGTAGATCAGAGCTGTTTTAGCAGCAGAGAACACAATGTTAGGCAGGTAGTTTTAGGACTGTGGCTGATTAGTCCATAGATTCAACTAAATGGTCATTGTGTTTCATCCGATTTCCTTTTTTTCCTCATTCATAACCAGAACCAGGATCTTAGCTTTTCTGTTTCTTGTTTTAGTTATTACCTTACAACACACGAGAGGACACATGATGTTGACCGAGGTCTCCAGTGTCCTGTGCTCAGGATGCCCTGTCATTCACACTGAGCTGCCATGACATCTCTGACCAGCAAGAATGTCAAGCTGGAAGAAAACGTTGCCAACATAATGTAGCAAGTGGTTATTGTTTTTTATTCCCCAAAGCAAATCAGTAAAATGTACCTGCTTTTGCATGTTCAAGTTGAATAAGAGGACACTAGAGACGAAAAGATAATGGTAAATGAGAACAGAAATGTTGTGACACACATAGTTACTGCTGCTCTGTGTAAAACTATAAAAGCTGATTTATGTTTACATTCTTGGTTATTAAATTTGCTTGCTTTAAACCAGAGCACTAATACTTTCCATCCCCTGGACTCTTCTTTTTCTTCTTCTTCTTTGTGTTTTCTTTCCTTTGTTCTTTTCTCCAGGCTACACACTCACACCAACTCGCACTCAAAATCAGATCAAATCCCTGATATCAGTTTATACCAGGATCATACCCTGATAACCTCTCGGCTCGCATGAGCTTTATAATCTGAAACAGCTTTTACACTGTACATTTTGATACATTAGATCTGTAAGGTGATTGTGGGCTATAACTAATTAGGTCAAAGTTTCTGGGATTATTTCTAGGGTTTTATTTTACTGTTTCTTTGTACTTAGTGTAGGCAGGGGCTCAGCATAACAGGACAAAAAACAGGAAGTCTAGATGACTCCTAGTAAAACCTGTCACTGCA
This sequence comes from Channa striata, assembly GCA_033026295.1. Taxonomy (NCBI): domain Eukaryota; kingdom Metazoa; phylum Chordata; class Actinopteri; order Anabantiformes; family Channidae; genus Channa; species Channa striata. Next base: position 10,462 of record JAUPFM010000289.1, read on the forward strand.
AAAGAAAAAAAACCTTTTGTCAGAGATGTTCCAGTCTGATATCCCTATTTGTATTATCTGCATCACTGCTGCTGCAAACTCTTCAGCTCTAAAAAAAAAATCATTAACAACTTGATTATTAAAACTACAAATGTCAATGTTTTAGTCAGTGCTGTGTCCAAGAAATTCTGTTTCTATATTTCTGAACTGCAACAGCATTTATTGTTTTAAATGGGAAAAAATGGAAATTACAAAATGCACAAAGTAAAACCAGATTTTTGCTCTTGTTCCCATTCTAAGCTCCTCCAAAATGTTTGATGCTTGTGGAAAGCCATCAACATAACCAAAGGAATATGAGCAAAGACAATTAATCCTAAAAAGTTAGTGACTCAGTGCTACAAAACCTACAACAACAGTAGTTAGTAAGGGTTCACCATGTTCCAATATAACTGAGAGTAGCCTCATTAACTGTACTCCTGTGCAGGTTTGATTACCGGACTGATAATTATGGAGCATCACTATGTTCAATACTCAATACTACTGCCCCTCTGAAAAAAAAAAGAAGGCAGTAAATCTGAACAGGCGATCGCCATGGTATACACAAACCCTGCTTTTTACTTGCTGGGCTCAATTAAAATCAAATGTCTCTACAACGTGTCACCTGTGCAGGAACATATCATTACTTTGGATGCAATGCAGCTGCAAGGAACCTCAGAGTTATTTTTGACCCTGATTTATCCTTTACCTCACACATGCAACAGATCTCTGGAACATCCTTGTGTTATGTGTGATAAATGATCACATCATTTCCAGCTGAGCCAAAAATGATGTAGACAGTCTTTACCTTAAGGCAAATGTCTGAGGGGTGTAAAAGTGTGTGTTGTTTAAGTCTAGGTAATCTTCTCTACTTGATAATGTTCAGAATTCCAGAGCTCCACTGGCTTTGATAGCACAGAGTGGAGGGATTATCACAAATGTGGATTCTCAGTACTCAATAATTCAAAGGTCCAATTCACTTTTTACACACTTGAGACTGACTGTGAATCAGCAGCTTGGTATATTTCAGAAGATGTCGGCACTTGTTAACCTGGAGCTATGGGCGTGTCCTTCCTCTTTGTTGTTTTACTTTATTTTTTAAAATGAATTTTATGTTTTGTGATGCCACGTCTGTATCCCACAGGAGCCAAACCCGTTTCCCTCCTGATTCTGTGAGCTTCTCCCAGTATTAGAAACCGCATCGCCCACATTTCTAGATGCTGCTTTTTCAGCTGAGAGGTACA
>JAUPFM010000290.1:0-11523 GCA_033026295.1 Channa striata
GAAGAGGGACATGACGTGTGTCCTTTGTTGGTGATCCAACACCTGAACCAATCAGCAGCCACTGCACCCTCACGTATGAGTGACGTCAGAGGGAGTCAGGACCGAGTTCCACAGGAATCGAACCAGCTGCACCGCGCACTGAAGAACCAGTGTCAGTCTGCCTCTTTCAGTCGGTGTCTGCTTCAGTTTGTGTTGGAGCTTTTGTTATAATTTTGTTCATTTTTCTACAGATAAAATGAGACACACACTATGAGGAAACAGTATTTTAACTAAAAATATTAGTTTGAAATATACTGAAAATACATCATATATGTAAAATGCACAACACCGTTTTTCGTTTTTCAAGTGTCCACAAAAGCATCACAGGCTGGGTTTGATTAGTTTAATGTCTCACTAAAACAGATCCAATGTGAGACCTGAGACAGAAAACAATCCTCAGTCCATAGGGCAGGAGCTGGAGCTATGAGAGTCTCACATGAAACTGTCCCCAAGTCACGGTCCTCTATAGTATTGCGTTTGGGTCTTTTCTCTTTTTTGCAGAGAAATGTCCAAAATGCAACATCTGTGCCACACTGTAAAAAAAACAAACAATATTCAATATTCAAACTGAGGCTCATCTTCTATAAACAGTTAATTCATCCATCCGTAGTTCACATGTGAGTTATTTAGAATAATTTAACATTTGAGCACATTGTCATGAGTCTGAATTGTGCATCACATGTGCACATATTTACACGGTTTTAAATGTGTTCAATGTTCCAGTGTGACCGTCATCAAACAGTTCTATTAATTTATGACTGTATGGAGTTAAAAATGTTAGATTTTTGACACTGAACAAACACTTTATAACACACACTATTAGCCTTTTATAATATACAGGTTGCTATACTTCCCAAGGTATATTAGTAAAATTATACTACATTTATTATTACAAATACACTGTGGTGTCCTGTCAAGGGATGGATCCATAGTATTCTGTACTACTGTAGGTGTGTATTTCTCTTTCACATGCATGCTGATATTTCTGTCATCGCTTGTTTCCTCCGTCAAAAAGATTTGTTTAAAATTTGAACACACCTCCAGATACTTCACTGGCTTTATCTCACCACCTCCACCTGAATTCTCTTCTGTCTTCTATGTTATGAGACTTTTGGCAACTGCGGAAGTTTATATTTAGTTGTCCAAGCTTAAATCTGTACCAAAACAAAGAAAACTTTATTTATCCTAACAGAAATTTAGTTCCAAATTAGGCATAACACAAAAAATTAATACGCCGCACAGTCTAAATTAACATTTGTCGCCTGAAGCTTTTCTGGCAGAACGAAACCAATGCAATGTGGTTAATATTAAACTTTCCGTAGTGGGTCAAACTAGAAGATCAAATATGTTCATGTGATCCTGTGGAATTGATCACATACCTGCTCGTATGTCACCAGGTGTTCATTTTTTATCATATCGTCCACAGTTTTGTGGCATGATCTCCCAGGGAAAACCTTTCATCAAGGTCATTTTCTAGAACACCAGTTCCTTCCTCCTGGAGTTTTCCAAAAACACATCCAGATGCATGTCTGGATGCCTGGATTGTGAAACAAACCTTTACTAATGCAATATGTAAACTTGATGATAAAACCAAAAATATTTCCCCCCCCCATTTCTTAGTCTTATAGAAAAGTGTTACTGGAGAGAAAGAAAAGTCAAAACTAAGTGGAAATATCAGGAGTTGGCGGACATTGTCACAGAAATGTCGAATTGTGAAAAAGAGACTTTTGTGCCTCCTTTGTTACAGTTTCACTAAAATAGTCTAATCATGACGGAGGAATTATTTATTGCAGGACTTTTAAAGGGATTAAAAGGATTTAGTTTCTGCTTAGTTAGTTTCACAATGACACGTGTGATTAACATGACAGTATAGTACATTTACCTGTGTGGTGAAATATGTTCTGATTAGGATCCGTTTTGTCATTGATAGGTTCATTTCCAAAATAAATAGCAAAGGTGAGTGGACTGTACAGGAAAGTCTCGGGGAGCTGAAGGTGGCTGACAACGTCAGGCGAGTAAGGAAAACCAACACAAAGTAACAACTGAGGCAGACGTATTCCAGAAAGGGGAAGAGGGCAAGAAGCTATGTCCGGAGCTCAGTCATAAACAAAGCAGTCCCAAACAAAAATCCAGACTTGCGCAAACCCAAAAAATATTTTCAAGTAATCCCAGACGGAGTTTGTTCACTTACCCACCAAGAGTCCCCAGAGGAAAACAGCCACGGCCAGAGAACTTAGTTCCAAAAAACCACCAGGCAGGAAACTCAAGCAAGGGAGAAAAAGCCTAAAACAGAAGCACTGGAGACACGAGGAAACACACGAGAGGTACGAAGATCTTCTGGCACCGGAGAGCAGGGAGGCAGGGTGGGAGCAACACAGGTGAAACAAATAGAAACTGAAGACAGGTGAGAGAGGTAGAAGTGAGCAGGTCCCAGGGCAACGGGTGTCGGCGTCTGTATTATGACATTTACGGCAAAACATCACATCTATCGATCACAAAAGACCTCGCAGGAAGTAGGTAAAGGTGGGGGGGTGTAAAGACAACATAACATGATGATGGTAATATGTCACTTCCTTCACACTTGTCTATCTGACAGATGTGTATTTGAGGACATTCCGGATCCTCTGGCACATTCGCTAAATGGCCTGCACATCCACAGCACTTTTCTACCTCAGCGCCCAGAACAGTCTACACTGCTTGTCATGTACCCAACCACACACACACACACACACACACACACACACACACACACACAGTGATGGGGGAGCTGCGAATCAAACCATCAACCCAGGGAATGGGGCACAACCGCTCTACCTCCTGAGCCAAAGTCGGCCAGTTCAGTCTTTCAGTTGTACTTTTAGTTTGCTGTCTGTTAATCTCTGCCTGCAGGAAGGTAACACATGTCTAAGATTAGGAACTGTTTTCCAAGCAACTCGGGCTCCAGTAATATGAAACAACTTAGTGGCTTGTTGGTTGGGACAGAAAAGCAAAGGCTGAGGGGTTCCAGCCCGTTCTTTAATAAGGCACAGTTTCAACTGTCGGAGCGACCTCAACACTCTCCATCAGTGACATCCAGATGGTGTTTTCACTGTTGCATTACCACCTGAACTCATGATTCTACAAACGATTTCATGGTGTTGTTTGCGCAACATACCCATGCCCACACACAAAAAGCAAAGACACAAAAGATACTGATCAGCACGAGGGAACTTTCCAAAGCATGCAAATAACAATGACCAAGGAACTTCTTGTATTTCCTGTGACCAAGGCAGTATTAAAATTGAGTAAAAGGTATCAAACCGAAGTCAGTGATGCAGAGATTAGAACAAAAAAAAAATGTCATTGTCCTTTTAGAAAGTTCTAATTACTTTGACTGCTACTTCAAAGCATTTGTTCTGTAAATGTCGTGGCTGATTGGTGTGTAGGTTACAGACATTAGCACCATGGAAATACTTTAGCACCAGCATTTTAGCACTTTTAAAGAGGCCAGACTGGATTTTGTCTTACAAGAATTATAGAAATAACTAAATGAGCGTTCTAATAATGCTTACAAATAAATCTTTACATTCTAGTTTTCTTTTGAAGATGCCAACGGGATGACATAATTAGTGCTTTAACGCACCTGCTGAAATTGACATACTTGAATAATTACTAAGAGAATCTTAACACGAGTGTTCTTGTGGTGTCAGTCAGCTTTCTCCACGATTGCTGTAGTGTCTAAGAGCGGTTCTCAAAGATGTGGATGCCCAGGAGTGTAAATGCCTGCACCCTTTCCCACCCATTACTGAGGAGAGGTGCAGAAGCTGTGTCATGTTTCCTCCTAAAATCCACTGATGCTCTGTGGGTGATTTGTGAGACAGTCTCTTATGCAGGAGCAGGTTGGGAAAGAGACACCTAAGTCCAGCAGACCGGCAACCAGATCGTCTGGGATAACTGTGTTGAAGATGGAACTAAAATTGTTGAAGAGCACCGTGGGTGTTTCAAGTGGCGCGGCGCAGTGTGTCCTGTAAGAGCTATGGCATCTTACGTTGACCTACTGGCCCTGTCACAAATTGTCTGTGAAGCCAAGTTTGAGTTATCAGTGGGGGCACTGGTGTTGAGCCGCCTTTGTAAACTTTAATCCTTGACACACTGTCCAGGAGCCATTGTGCATGAGGGGGTCCCCAGTCCTTTTCCTTGCAGACTTTCCACTTTGATGCCCACTTCAATTCAGACCTATCTGCACTGTACAGCGCTCTGTATCAGAGATATTTGACGGGATGATGTTAAGCTAAGTAATGCTTGGTTATACCAAAGCTGGAGTTGTCGGATGTGTGTGTTCGCGAGCTTCCATTAGTAATAATAATTTAAAAACCACATTGCCCTGTGTGAAAAAGTGTTTGCCCCCTAAACCTAATAACTGGTTGGGCCTCCCTTAGCAGCAACAACTGCAATCAAGCGTTTTCGATAACTTGCAATGAGTCTGTTTCAGCGCTGTGGAGGAAGTTTGGCCCACTCGTCTTTGCAGAATTGCTGTAATTCAGCCACATTGGAGGTTTTTCGAGCATGAACCGCCTTTTTAAGGTCATGCCACAGCATCTCAATTGGATTCAGGTCAGGACTTTGACTAGACATCTCCAAAGTCTTCATTTTGTTTTTCTTCAGCCATTCAGAAGTGGAGTTGCTGGTGTGCTTTGGATCATTGTCCTGCTGCAGAATCCAAGTTCGCTTCAGGTTGAGGTCACGAACAGATGGCCGGACATTCTCCTTCAAGATATTTTGATACACAGTAGAATTCATGGTTCCATTTATCACAGCAAGTCTTCCAGGTCCTGACGCAGCAAAGCAGCCCCAGACCATCACACGACCACCTCCATATTTCACTGTTGGTATGATAAGAGACAAGAGGCAGAGATGGAAGCAGCAGAGATGAAGATGTTGAGGTTCTCCTTAGGAGTGACGAGGTTGGACCGAATAAGGAACGAGCTCATCAGAGGGACAGCGCACGTTGCCTGTGTTAGCAACAAAGTCAGAGAGGCCAGATTGAGATGGTTTGGACATGTGCAGAGGAGGGATAGTGAATATATTGGTAGAAGGATGTTGGAGATGGAGCTGCCAGGCAAGAGGGCGAGAGGACGACCGAGGAGGAGACATATGGATGTTCGAACAGAGGACATGAGGTTAGCTGGTGTCAGAGAGGACGATGCCCAGGATAGAGTGAAGTGGAAACGGATGATTCGCTGTGGCGACACCTGATGGGAAAAGCCCAAAGAGAAGAAGTAGGTGATGTTCTTTCTCTGAAATGCGGTGTTACTTTTACGCTACACATAATGGGACACACACCTTCCAAAAAGTTAAGAGTATTTTCCCAAAATCATAAAGATGTTTTCTGGCAAAACTGAGATGAGACCTTTTTGTAATTTTTACTCGGCAGTGGTTTTGGTCTTGGAACCATTTTCGCCCTTTCTCTTTCTTGTGGTGGAGTCACGAACACTCACCTTCACTGAGGCGAGTGAGGCCTGCACTTCTTCGGATGTTGTTGGGTCTTTTCTGTCCTCTTGGATGAGTTGTGGCTGCTCTCTTGGGGTCATTTTGGTCGGCCGGCCACTCCTGGAAAGGTTCTCCACTGTTCCATGTTTTTGCCATTTGTAGATAATCCCTCTAACGGTGCTTCGCTGCAGTCCCAAAGCTTTAGAAATGGCTTTATAACCTTTTTCCAGACTTCCTAGTCAAAGTCCTGACCTGAATCCAGTTGAGATGCTGTGGCATGACCTTCACATGACCTTGATGTTTTTTTGCCCTTAATAATAAAAACCTTCATTTAAAAACTGCATAATGTGTTTACTTGTGTTATCTTTGACTAATAATTAAATTAGTTTGATGATCAGACACATTACAGTGTGACAAACCTGTAAGGGGGCAAACAATTTTTCACACCACTGCATACAGTTACGTATGTATTTCAGGATCTAATAAATGACTTGACAAACATTTGTGAACTCAAACACATGAAATCAAATTCGTTTTCAGTAAATATTATTATTTAGTTTTCTTTCAAATACAATTGGCATTTACATGCTTTCAGGTCATTATATGTAGTTTTGCAGATCAGCATTACAAAGCTAGATGGGGCAACCTGCTGTTTATGGTAAGTAATTTGCATACGCTTTATCATTGTCATTTGTTCAGTGTCATACATGCTCATTGTCGTTGTTCTCCTTTTCAGGATAGATTTGGCACCACAGATAATACATTTAGGAACTAGCCATCAGGTATTTGTTGTTGGCGCATTTTAGGCAAACTCACATTTAGGGGCAATTATCACTATCCATGTCCGTACATAAATTGCTGTCTGGGAAAAATTGACAACTACTGGTCACAGACACCTTGGTTATAATTCGTAAATAGGCTTAAGCATCCAGGTTATTATCTGTCCAACAGAGTCTCATGTCTCCGTTCAATGCAGTTCTAAAGACTTCCCCCCTACAGGGGTTTTAACTTCTTCTGTTGCTAGGCAGAATACCATCACCCCCCCCAGGCTGCTGCCTCAACTTTTTCGACATACTATGAACATATAGGAATCTGGTGCAAGTCAGAGAGATCACGATAGGGTCTAGTGCAACTTGGAGACTTCTCCTAGGGTTATCATCTGCATCGCTACAATAAGCAAATCTATAGACAATTTATATAGAAAAAACTAATAAGGAGAAGCATGTAAAGATGGGACTCGTAATAATCGTTAATGTCTGAGCCACCTGGGCAGCACAGTGGTGGAGTGGTTAGTGCTGGTGCACTGGAGTTGTACTGGAGCGCATTGTAAATGTGGTTGTAATGTTTTGACCTCCTCATTCATTTTAAATTGAGTGTACAACTAGAATTCATGGCAGAGCTAATATTTTGGATTAGATTAAATTGTACAAGTGGTCATAATATGCATGCGTGTATGTGCTCATTGATCAAAGTGAGGCTGAATTCAGAGATAGAAGCTGTTCTTTTCCTGAGGTCTCTGTTGGAATGGGTCTACTTAGTAGTTAATGTGATTAAAAAGGAACAAATGACATGACAGGTTTGTGTCTAGGTGAAACACCCACACGCGAAAGGCTTTAGTAAAAAAAAATGAAGATGCATCATCCTAAAGATGCCCTCTAATTGGAGAAAATATCATTTTTGACCAAACATAGAATTAAAGTTGATCAAACATCCTGTGACTCTTGTTTCCTGTGAAAACGATATAAAATGCAGATGTAACTTCTGCTCCACTGGCCATCTGGACACGGGTCCACCTGCTCGTTTCCATTTTAATTTCTCCGAGTCTCTAGTGAAACTCTCCTATCCCCCCGGTGACTCTCCTAACAGTGAGCCTGCAGTCTGCTCAGTGAGGAGGAAATACATCTTCCTTTTCTCCTGTTTTCCTCATTTACAGCTGAGGTAAGACCAACTTTAACCAGCTCCTCTGCACAGAACCACTTGAGGGTCTTTGACACATTTTATATTAGTTTATATTATCAGGAGATGACAAACGTGTGAATTTGTCAGAATTTGTGTTGAGGCGGTTTCAAATTAGTGTTTTTGGCCTAATGTCACTTTTGAAAGGTACATTATTTTAGTTTTCTCTATATTTCTGCTCAGATTCAGTGGTAAGTTCAAGTTTGTCTTTGTTTTTAACCTTCTGTTTTTTCACTGTTATGCTCAATGTGGTTTTTATGTGGAGAGTTTGCACTATATTACAGTTACTTTGACTCATCATTGGACATGTGCTTCTGAGGTTCATAATGTGGTTGTATTATATGTCGTCAATATGTGAAGAATGAATTTCTTCTGAATCTCTGTTCTTGTTGTCAGCTTCACTCTTGGAAAAATGAAGATCCTAATCTTGGCTGCTGTATTCCTCCAGCTGGTCATGAGAAGTGACGCAGATGAAGTAGTAAGTTGTTTTATGTATGTGATTATAAACCTCTTCGTCCAGTAACATTAGATTCAGCTTCTTCACCGACAGACGATGATGCAAATCTAAACTACCACAACTAAGAAACTCAGTAAGTAAAACATCTTAAAATGACAAAGTGTGTAAATGTCCAACATGTTCTCAGCCCAGTGTCAGCCCAGTTGTGCCCACTACGGTCAGGTGGACTACAGAACAGGAAGTGAACTGAGCGAATACAAAATAGAAGTCCAAGAGAAATTCCTCTGTCAATGACAAGTTTTGACTTGCAGTGATTGTTACATCAAATTAATCTTTGATTCCCCCCCTCCAATCCACAGTACCACTTCGGAGACATAATTGCTTTCCCACATCAAAAGAAATGCCGGTGTGAAACAGCACTCTACAAGCACTATGCTGTGTACGTTGGCAGGGAACAAATCCCGGGCAAAGCTCCTTACCAGGACATATTTCACCTCACTGGTAAGTGTAGTTACAGCAAACCACAAATTCACACTCCTCACATTGGTCCCTTTATTAGACGCATCCAGCTAAAACAGTCTGAGCCCAAAGTCCTGCAGTGAGGCGTGATGACGACGGTCAAACTCCGAGAGGTGTTGATTCAGTTTGATAGTTTTGAAACGCGTAGTTTTTGTTGCTGTTGTTCTCCATCTTTAGCTTAGCCTGAGCAATAAATCAGCCGTGGACAAAATAAAATCCTGTGTAACGTTTCTGCAGATTTGGACCCACGTGCACAAACACCAGGTATGATGTCAAGAAGGTGTCAAGGCTGGTTAGGGAGTGTTGCTGCAGGCGAGGGGCAGTTACTGAGGCTTTCTGTTGCACGTGGATCTGAAACAGAGAAGAGCATGAAGCCTCCTAGAGTGACTCGGAGCGTGAGTTTTTCAAAACAGTTGTTATGGCAATGATGTCTGAATAGAGATAACTACTCCCTACGAAGAGTGTCAGGACAGTCCACCTCAGGCAGGTAAGAGCTCTGGTAGGTAACAGTGGAGGCTCAGAAGTAGGGCCACTTTTATTTTCTAGAACAGTCTCACCAAAACGGAACATTGTCACTTTTGTAAAGCAGGATTTCCTGCAGGACTAGAAGCATTAACATTTACCTTCGTGTAACTTGATAAAAAATATCAAATATGAAAATCCAATTTCATCTTTTTGTCTGCAAAATTAAGGCCACATGACACATTTGTGGAATTTCTTGTAAATCTGGAAATGTTTCAGGATTCAAAATAAATCAAAAATCTGAAATGTTTCTCTAAATTCTGAAACTTTGAAACAGGTTTACACGAAAAAGGCAAGACTTTGTCTCACACACGTTACTGCAAAACAAACCTTTCGATTTGGGCTTTTGGACTCAGGTATCAGGTGCCACATTGTGGGATCTCTGTAACAGATGCTTTTTTCTGATCCACACTTATGAGTAAAGGACTCTCTCTTCTTAAAAACAAGGTAACAACAGAGGGGGAAATTCTTTTGGTTTTGTCATCATATTGTATGTATTGCAGGTCACACAAAATTTCAAGCTACGTGTGTCTTTGGAAAACTCAGCCAGCAACCATACCATTACAAAGAGAATTACCTGGACGGACGTCCAGGTTATACCGTGGGAGACCACGCCACAATCCGGAGACGAATCATAGCCATGAGGAGAATGTGTCGGAGATACGATCTCTTCAGAAACAACTGTGAGCACCTGGCTACGTACGTGCGCTACGGAAGGAGACGCTCAGTGCAGGTGCAGTATATGACACATCCAGCAGTTTCCCACCCGCTGCTTTGTCTCCTCAGGACAGATGAAAATGAAACACAGTTCAAGGTGCATCTGCTGGTGTCTTTACTGTATCTGCATCCAGCACTTTTGTTTGTGAAGTTTGTCATTTCTTGTAAAACCATACATGCTTGTAATAGTGAGGACAGTTATTTATCAAACCAAAAATGTCGACCGTAATGTTAAAGGCTTTATTCCTGCGGTCATTTTTTACACTTCACAATGGCACCACATACGTAAGAAACTTTCAGGTCAATTTTTTTTGGACACCATTTGAGGGGACATAGTAGGTGGTGTAAGCATAGATGTGAAAAATGAAAGAACGTCACTGTTTCTGACATCTTTTGCAATTACAGTTTACAATTACACTAGAATTTTGTCCATGCACACTGTAAACACCACAAGGAATACTAACTTACAGTTTTAACTTTACTCTCTTATCTACAATATGAAGAACTGATGTGGGTAATTCTGACAAATTTTGAGACTTCTGTAAATTTGGTTTTATTTTGTACAGCGTGGCACCGTTGGTGGATTCGTCTGGAGGTGGTACAGAAAACTGCGACGTCTGCTTGGCAAACGCAGTTTGTTTCGCTATTTCTTTTCAAAAACTCCAAACTATGAGAACATTTCATGCAAAGAGCTGTGCCGCCGTAAATTTGGCTGAAACTTAGCAGAAATCACCTCCTCATTCTGTCTCGCTCCCTTCTGCTTTCTCCTCATGTGACATGAGGTCTTACCTGAAATAAAACTGAGCAAGAACCAACAGCCTGTTGTTGTCTTTCTTATCTATATCTTATAAGGAATAAATGTTTATATATAAACATCTTAGTCCCAGGGTCCGGGGGGGTGGCGGAGATGTGGGGCTGAATCATAATAGTTACATGTCGTTATGATCATAACAGGATGTGGAACCTTTAACACAAATTTTAGACTCACACAAATTATAATTATGAAAAAATGATGATTGAAACCTGAAATTTAAGTTACATTAATAGTTTAGGTGGCACTTCAGTTTTGAAGCCGGTCACTGCAGAGGAAGAAGAGGGTCACACAATGTATGAGGTGGAGAACGTCCCGTTGACTGAATCGGACGTGTTCTGCATCCTCACTGTCTGATTCACTAAGTACAGTCAGACGGGATTGGCTGCACCTTTGAAAGCAAAGACGCATCTGTCCTGGAAAAAAAATGTTACTTTGTTTGAATAAAACAGCGAGAGAAGATGATGTGCCGTTTTATCTTTGTTTCATATGGTTGACCCGGGGAGAGCGGTCAGTGGAAACCCAGAGACGTCCACATGAGGCTGCTGCCTTGGTGTGGGAAGGAAAGGAGGAGCTCAGCATACTACCAGGAAGTTCACGTGGACGACGGTTGTCCTGGTCTGTGGTTTTCTGCCGCACCCTTGGCTGTTGGAACACGTCACTTAACTGCCAAGCCTGCAAAAGAAGGCGTGACCATTAATCACTGATATACATATTTACATTTAGTCATTTGGCAGATGCTTTTATCCAAGGTGACTTACAGAGTGATTTGGTGCATGCGTGGTCATGGTGGTGGTGGCTGCTGTGCGGGGGGCTCGTCTGGCCTGCTGGGGGCGGCTGGGGGTCTTGCCCAGGGGTACTTTGGCGTGTGGCGAGCGGGGACTGGGAATCAAGCCACTGACCCTGTGGTCCATGGACCACTGCCTTGCCACCTGAGCTACAGCTGCCCATATATATATATACATGCAACAGAAGTTCTCAATGTGATAAACCATCATAAAACAAGATGCAAAAACAGTCTCATAGAAATTTT
>JAUPFM010000291.1:0-11286 GCA_033026295.1 Channa striata
TTTTCCACAACAATCGCTACTTTAGATGACATGACTCTTGCCCCCAGTAGTACTGCAAGGAATCTGTGAGTCATTTTTGACCAGGATTTGTCATTTACTTCACACATAAAACAAATCTCTAGAACAGCCTTCTTCCACCTAAGAAACATTGCCAACATTAGGAGCATCTCAACCTCCGCTTAATGAATGAGCGTGTAGATGGGGACTGAACACAGCTCCTCTGATCGCCGTCGCCAGATCCTCAAACTCAAAATTAACACTGACACTGGGTGAGTCGTAAAGAAGTTTCTAAATTACTTCTGTTGAGCTCACGTTGCCGTTCTTGGTTGAATTAATCTGAGCAATTGGGCGACTCCTAGTCAGTGGGGAGGATAAATGTCATTGAACAGTTAGGTGGCGGACTAACAACTCCTAGTTAGCTGGGAGTATAAGGGCAGCAACCAAGTTGGATTACGAGGCCAACAGACTAGGTCTTTAAAGAGGTGAGGTACAAAAAATAATAATAATAATAAAAATAAAATAAAATAGGAGATGGACTTTAAAGACTAGTCAGAGCTCTATTGATTGGGGACTTATAGCGGGCAATCAACTTCGCGGAGACATCTCGTTGAATAACGTGCACGGACTTCCCATGGGAAATAGGGAAGTAAAGGGGGTTAGAGGCCCCTGAGGGTCCAATTGTTGAGATTATGAAATCCAAATACGGTGACAAAAGTCTTGAATGTTTGAAAATTTGGACTGAGGAGTTTGGTTTTCCACAGGAGGTTCCTTCAGTAAAAATCAATTGGTAAAATTGGAAGAAAAGCTGTTAAGTAAAGAAAAGAAATTGAAGGCTAAAAAGAAAGTGTCTCTGAAAGGATGTGTGACTTACATAAGGAATGTTTGAGTATGTGGAAGAATGAAGTAGAAAGTAGAGAAAGAAAACAAATGCAAAAGTTCATGACTACTAAACCACACAGAACAGAAAATGTTTCAGTAGAAAAACCTACACATATACCACCACCATATACTCTCAGTGTGTCCTCTCCTCTCTATCCAGACCTTATGGCACTGAAACTGGGCCGATTTGGACTCCTGCATATCAGCTCCGCCACCAGCACCAGCTCAAGGAGCAGAAGGAGGACAGCATCTACAACCTAATTCATCTGCCTCCCCACCGGCGTCTGCGGGTCCATCAGTTCGAATGCGAATCAGATCAATGAGCCATGAACCGAGATCGTGGGAGTGTCACACGAGGACTTTGCCTGAAATTGTTGCTGAGGTGCGCCAAAGTTGCATGGAGTCGAACGAAGGGAGAGAGACTGGAGGAAGTCTCCAAACATGCCATGAATGCCCAAAATCAGTCTCACAAGAGAAAGAAAGGCAAGGAGGAGAAAAATCAATGGGAACTTCACCTGGCAACTGTTACCATGATGAATACTGTTACAGATAGAAGGGGCCGCAGTGAACACCGCGGACGATGGAGTAATAGAAGACAAAGAGATTGACGCTATGTACACAAAGATGAGTGTCTCAGTTGTGGACGAAAAGGACACCGGGCAAAAGACTGTCCCTCTAGGAAGGGAGAGTGTCGTTATTGCCATAGAAGAGGACATAAGGCCAGAGACTGTGTTGAGAGGCCCTCTCCGGTGGCGGACTGAGGGGAGGAGGAAGAGCTGGTGTCCCAGGGACTGTTGCTCGTGACTGATAAAAAGGGGGGAGGTAACGCACACACTGACACACACAGCAATGAATACATGCTTACACACACATACACTGATGATTTGCTCGCTAACTGCAATGAAGAAATGCTTGCTCAGACATGCACTGACAAAATTCCAACTAAATGCAATGAAGACTGCTTGACAAAGCCTGTGCAAAATGAAGTGAGTGTGGATGTGATTGAGCAATGTGTTCAATATCTGGAAGCTAAATTTAAACCACATGTGGATCCTATGCTCAGTATGAGGGAGAGAGTAAATTTCCTAAATACACTTTGAAAGTGAACGGTCAAGAGGTGACATTTTTGGTAAACAGTGGAGGAACTAGGTCAGTTTAAAAGCAACTGAACTTCCAACACCTCCTAAGATGAGTGACAACTATGTGAACAGTGTAGGTGTTTTGGGAAACAAAGAGTATTTGACTCAGCCATTGTGTTAGTTCTCAAGATAAATCTTTCAAACATACATTTATGTTGTCAAAATTGTGCCTGAGATTTAATGATTAAATTGAGAATTAGTTTGATGTCAACATCACAGGGAATACAAGTGTTCAAAAATTCAGATTTGCAAACATACACCATGGTGAATTATAGCCCGGATTCTTTGTTATATGTGTACGAATGGAAGCTGCAGCAGTCTGTCTTGTCCACAGAGTTACTCTCATGTGCACGAACTCTGGTGTGTCCGACATTCACAGATTTTATGTCAGAGATTTACATTGTATAGCTTATGTTTCACGTGACCCTGATGTTCCTTATGAATAGAGATGGGATTGGTGAGATCTGAGAAATTGACTACAGTGT
This sequence comes from Channa striata, assembly GCA_033026295.1. Taxonomy (NCBI): domain Eukaryota; kingdom Metazoa; phylum Chordata; class Actinopteri; order Anabantiformes; family Channidae; genus Channa; species Channa striata. The sequence continues at coordinate 2,504 of JAUPFM010000291.1, forward strand.
GTTTGTATTGGTCTGATCAAAGATCTGTCTCTCTGAGTGAAGAACACAATCGTCTTTATGACGTTGTAAGTGCTGTTCCTCACATTTCGCTGGCTAAATCAGAATCAGATGAAGATCTTATCTGTGTTTTACATGCCACACGGTCAGTCTCTCTCATGCCTGTGCAACGCACACGTCCACCTTCCTATAAGAAACAGGCAGCAATGACACCAGCACTGAGAAGTGTGCCTGAAAGTTTATGGGCAAAAACAAATATGATGTTTGTGTATGAGGTTTTGTAAGATATTGTGAGCAGGTCATATTAACACCAAAGTGATTTTAAAGGCCCAATAAATGTCAGTACCTTTTAAAACCAAAGTCATTGATGGAATTACACTAGGTTGTGTAATGTGAAAATTTACACAATTTACATAGTGGAGATCTGCAAAACATCACTCTCTATTTCCAGTTCTGGAAGTATAAAAACACAACCACATTTCACTAATTTCTATTGGTTCCTTCTAGAGAAACTAATGAGATAAATGAACGAGATTTGGCTTTTTAATAGATTTTGGGAAGTCCAAATGATTTTCAGCAGCTGAAACCTTGAGACATTTACCAACAGGATCAGCTGTGCTGCAGCACATTGATGATTTTATCATCTGCAGACTGAAGAAGCCTGCAAGTTAGAAAAGGTGCACAAACCCCAATATTTAGTAGAAAATGGACATGAGGTCTGTTTACATCACATTTTGCCCGACCTAAAGTCACTTCTTTAGGTCATGAGATCAAAGCTGAGGGCAAACTCTCACTAAAATGCATGACAAACAATCCATAATACTCATTGTCATTCCTCTAACCAGGAAACGAATGAGGAGTTTCTTGGGTATGACGTCATACTGAAAAATGACTTTATGACGTATTTTGTTACAGGACCATGGTGGCTGATAATGACTTATTTCTGACGTTTTAGCTAAGTTTGACCCTCCTGTCTACAAGCTGTGACAGTTGCAGAGAAATCAGTCATGGCATCCGAGATAATGTTGGTTAAGCTGATTTAACTTTGATCTGACTTTCTGGATTTGTTTCTCATATTCCAGGAGCAGAGAACATCATGACTTCCTACAACAAGATGGGCATCTGGAAAGACATTTAATACCAATGTTACCTAACCTGACTAATGTAATTGTTGATGGATGTAATGTTCTTAACCCAGTGACACTGTTAGTTTACCAGATGATTCTGCATTACACAAGTCTGCCACTGAGGAGACCCAAATGGATTTAGCAATTGTTATATCACTTAAAGTTGAGGTTTAAAGTTTACCATCTTATTGAAATCGTATTATTTATCTCAAGGTGCTAAATTTGTGGCTCATTAAAACATGAAGTTAACTGAAGACATAAACAATACAAATTCCAAAGATTCAATAGCTATGTTTTAGAATTCTTTCTTCTTTAATTGAATCTTAAACACAGTGAGTTTAAGACATAACACAAACTACTAACTCTAAATGACTCTGACTTAGTTTTAGCAGGAAACCCATGTGGATGCTGTAGATTGGGAAGCTGCGCAACAGGAAGTATCACACACACACACGCAGTCACATGATGACAAACATAAAAACAAAAAGTGCAATTCGCTGTTATACAACAGTTTTCTAATGCTGATGAAAGAGAATTTTGTGGGGAAAACAGTTGGCTGCAAATTCCAAAATGAAGTTTGGATCCCTGTCTTGTTACAAATTTAAATATCGTAGAATTGACACACGGGTTGAACCATGTGTCAAAAAGGGGGAAAGTTGATACAGTAATACTGGTTTTACCAAAGAGTGTGAATGGTATGAACAGAAATATTATTAATCTTGTCTTGCTTATCTATGCGACATTACTAATGCCGCCAAGGAGAATATACTCTATCTGATAAACCATTTGAACATGTTATGATTTATTTTAAATATATTTTTGCCCAGTTAAAACAAAATAAATTGTGTTGTGACTGACAAGTAGGTGTTTATCTGAAAACACTGTGAACAAATTTAAGGAAATGATCCTTCATCATTTACTTCAACATGTACTGATATAACTGAGAGTAGCTTCATTAACTGTACTCCTGTACAAGTTGATTACCTTACTGATAATTATGCAGCATCTTTACGTTCCATACTTGATAGTGTTGCCCTCTAAAAAAGAAGGCAGTAATTCTGAATAGGCGATCTCCATGGTATAGCTCGCACACCCGCAATTTAAAGCAGGCGTCACGAAGATTAGAAAGGAAGTGGCGTTCCACTCATTCACAAGAATCACGCCTAGCCTGGAAAAGACTTTATACTTATACAAATTAGCACTCCGTAAAGCCAGAACAGCTTATTATTCATCACTAATAGAGCAAAACAAGAACAACCCGGTTTCTTTTCAGCACTGTAGCCAGGCTGACTAAGAGCCATAGTTCAGTTGAGACTAGTATTCCCTCAACGCTATGTAGCACTGACTTCATGACCTTCTTCACAAACAAAATCATAGCTATTAGAAATAAAATTCACCAGACCCTCCCCACAAATACAACAGAATTAGAATCATCAGCAAGTCCTCAGTCCCTTTTAGACTGCTTTGTGCCCATAGACCTTGCTGAATTAACTTCAACTATTATGGCATCTAAACCAACAACATGTCTGCTAGACCCTATTCCAGTTAGACTGCTCAAAGATGCTCTACCCTTATTAGACACGTTCATATTAGATATCATTAATCTATCCTTACAAACAGGATATGTACCAAAGGCTTATAAGATAGCTGTAATCAAACCTCTACTTAAAAAAACCTAGTCTGGATCCAGATGTCTTGGCCAATTACAGACCAATATCCAATCTCCCTTTTATTTCTAAAATACTTGAAAAAGTAGTTGTAAAGCAATTATGTGACCACCTGCGCAGAAACGACTTGTTTGAAGAATTTCAGTCAGGATTTAGAGTTCATCATAGCACAGAAACCGCACTGATTAAAGTCACCAATGATCTTCTTCTGGCTTCAGATAACGGACTTGTCTCTATACTAGTTCTGCTAGATCTTAGTGCTGCATTTGACACCATTGATCACAGAATATTATTACAGAGACTAGAACATGTAATTGGAATTAAAGGAACAGCACTAAATTGGTTTTAAATCGTATCTATCAGATAGATTCCAATTTACTCACGTTAATGATGAATCTTCGACATACACAAAAAGTTAGTTATGGAATTCCACAAGGCTCTGTATTAGGACCAATACTCTTTACTCTATATATGTCTCCCCTTGGCAACATTATTAGAAAACACTCTGTAAATTTTCACTGCTACGCTGATGACACGCAGTTATATCTATCTATGAAACCTGATGAAACAAATAAATTTATCAAACTACAAGCATGTCTTAAAGATATAAGGGACTGGATGACGTATAATTTTCTTCTTCTAAACTCAGATAAAACTGAAGTTATTGTATTTGGGCCTAATAGTCTAAGAGACATGTTTTCTAACCATATCGCTACTTTAGACGACATAACTCTTGCCCCAGTAGTACTGCAAGGAATCTTGGAGTCATTTTTGACCAGGATTTGTCATTTACCTCACAGATAAAGCAAATCTCTAGAACAGCCTTCTTCCACCTACGGAACATTGCCAAAATTAGGAGCATCCTGTCCCAAAGCGATGCTGAAAAATTGGTTCATGCATTTGTTACTTCTAGATTGGACTATTGTAATTCTCTACTTTCAGGCTGCCCCAGTAACTCTCTAAAAGCCTCCAATTAATCCAAAATGCTGCAGCAAGATTACTGACTGGGATTGGTAGAGAGATCATATTTCACCTTCATTAGCTTCTCTCCATTGGCTTCCAATTAAATGCAGAATAGAATTTAAAACCCTTCTTCTTACCTATAAAGCTTTAAACGGCCAAGCCCCATCATATTTAAAAGATCTCTTAGTACCATATCATCCCTACTAGACCACTTCGGTCCCAAAATGCAGGCCTACTTGTGGTTCCCAGAATTTCCAAAAATAGAATGGGAGGCAGAGCCTTTAGCTATCAAGCTCCTCTCCTGTGGAACCAGCTCCCAGTCCAGATTCGGGAAGCAGACACCCTCCCTATTTTTAAGACTAGGCTCAAAACCTTCCTTTTTGATAAAGCTTATAGTTGGTTATAGTCATGCTGCTATAGGCTTAGACTGCTGGGGACTCTGCACTGTGCCACTTCCTCTTCTCTTCATTCTCTCCTCTCACCCCACATCTATAATGTCACCACTGTATGACATTAACTCTGTGTCTTCTTTGTCCCGTAGTCGTCTTTCTCCTCTCTGTCCCCCTCTCTCTCTCCCTGTCTTCAGGTGTCCCGGATTTGGCGCTGTGTGTCCTCCAGTGTGCAGCTACTGGTCCTACTAACCTGCTCAATGTTTTGTTGTTGCTTTTGTTGCTCTGTTCTTTTCTATCTCCACTTTCCACTCTGTCCAACCGGTCAAGGCAGATGGCCGTCCACCCTGAGCCTGGTTCTGCTGGAGGTTTCTTCCGTTAAAGGGAGTTTTCTTCTTCACTGTTGCCTATGGCTTGCTCAAGGGGATTTGTTGGGTTTTCTCTAAATGTTTGTATAGTCTTGACTTTATTATGTAAAGTGCCCTGAGATGACCTTGTTGTAAATTGGCGCTATATAAATAAAGTTGAATTGAATTGAATTGAATTAACACTTTCCTTTCCATAATTTTGAACTTGAAAAAATTTGTCCAAATAATCTGGAATAGATTCATATTAACAACAGCATGTAGTACAAGTGTACTAGAAGTGAGAGTAGATAAGTGAGCAGACAAAGACACGGTGATCTGCCACTTGACTGTAATTATTGCTAATTAATTCACCATATGACTAAAATGTTGACTGGATTAACTACTTATATAACAACAAGATGACGATGCATATAAAGTCTCAGATCAGATGACCACAGTTGTATATCTTGTGATTAAAATGTAATAAAAAGGAGGGAATTGTGACGGAAAAATAAGTATTCTTATGAAGAATATTGAAACATAGCGTCCTTTGTTTCATGTGCATGTTTTCATCTCGGGAAGTTTTCTGTGTAACCGTTTCAAGGTTGTCTGCTATCTAACAGTAAACTGTAGCCACCTGGAGACATGTAGGAGTGTTGGGAGCCTGATGGTGGGAATGTTCTGTCCAGCAGCAAAGGGGTATAAAGCGTTTGTGTGAGGTATCATATTTTTAGAACGGCACTAGACAGAGCACAAAACTATGTCTGTCAGCTTCTCTCTTGCAAGATAATAAAACCCTTAAAAGACATCCTGGATTCAAGCTTCTTTACTGATTACACTCGAGGTGTTTGGGACCAGTAGTTGTCAATATATTTTTCCTTGACAACATGCTACTGAGGTCTTCTGGGAGGCATTACCCTGAACACCCACATGGTGTTTATTTATTTTTATTGAATACATAATTTGCTGTTAAAATTTAGTAATATTAAGATAATTCTACTTTCCAAATACTACTGGACTGACTGGATCAGGTGAGACTATGATGCCCAGACAGGGAATTTGAAATTTTAATAATTTTAATTGCCGCTCATCTTGCAGTCATCTACTGTAAATATATTACGCTGAAACAATTATAATTAATTAAATATTATTATTATTATGTACATTTTTGGCACCTAACTAGTTCAGCATATCTTCAGCTGGAAACAGTTTTCAAACTTTTAAATGTTCAGCTGAAGGACAAGTGTCTTTCCATTCAGATTGTTGATATCTTTTATCTCCTGTCTACTCTTTCGGCTTTTCCCATTAGGGGTCGCCACAGCGAATCATCCTTTTCCACTTTACTCTATCCTGAGCATCTTCCTCTCTGACACCAGCTAACCTCATGTCCTCTGTTAGAACATCCATATATCTCCTCCTTGGTCGTCCTTTCGCCCTCTTGCCTGGCAGCTCCATCTCCAACATCCTTCTACCAATATAATCACTATCCCTCCTCTGCACATGTCCAAACCATCTCAATCTGGCCTCTCTGACTTTGTTGCTAACACAGGCAACGTGCGCTGTCCCTCTGATGAACTCGTTCCTAATTCTGTCCAACCTTGTCACTCCTAAGGAGAACCTCAACATCTTCATCTCTGCTGCTTCCATCTCTGCCTCTTGTCTCTTTCTCACTGCTACTGTCTCTAACCCATAGAGCAGAGCTGGTCTCACCACTGTCCTGTACACCTTTCCTTTGAGTCTTGCTGACACTCTTCTGTCACACAACACTCCTGACACTTTCCTCCACCCATTCCAACCTGCCTGCACTCGCCTCTTCACCTCTTTTCCACACTCTCCATCACACTGAACTGTTGACCCCAAGTACTTAAACTCCTGCACTTTCTTCACCTCAGCCCCTGTAACCTCACACTTCTACCTGGATCCCTCTCGTTTACACACATGTATTCTGTCTTACTACGACTGACTTTCATACCTCTTCTTTCCAGAGCAAACCTCCACCTCTCCAGCTGTTCCTCCACCTGGTACTCTCACTGCAAATCACAATGTCATCTGCAAACATCATTGTCCAGGAGATTTCTGTCTGACCTCGTCTGTCAACCTGTCCATCAGCATAGCAAACAAGAAGGGACTCAAAGCCGATCCTTGGTGTAGTCCCACCTCTACCTTGAACTCCTCTGTCTGACCTCTGGCACATCTCACCACCGTCATGCTTCTCTCATACATGTCCTGAACTACTCTGACGTACTTCTCTGCCACTCCCGACATCCTCATACAGTACCACAGCTCCTCCCTCGGCACCCTGTCATACGCCTTCTCTAAATCCACAAACACACAATGCAGCTCCTTCTGACCATCTCTGTACTTTTCCATCAACAACCTCAAAGCGAAAATGGCATCAGGGGTGCTCTTACGGGCATGAAACCATACTGCTGCTCACAAATCTCCACCTCCTTCCTAAGCCTGGCTTCCACTACTCTTTCCCACAGCTTCATTGTGTGGCTCATCAGCTTTATCCCTCTGTAGTTGCTACAGTTCTGCGTGTCACCCTTGTTCTTAAAGATCGGCACCAGAACGCTTCTCCTCCATTCCTCAGGCATCTTCTCACTCTCTAAAATCCTGTTAAACAGACCTGTCAGAAACTTCACTGCTGTCTCTCCTAGACACTTCCACACCTCCACAGGTACATCATCAGGGCCAACAGCCTTTCCGCTCTTCATCCTTTTCAGAGCCTTCCTCACCTCATCCTTTCTAATCTCTCCTATTTCCTGCTCCACAACATCCACATCTTCCTCCCTTCTTTCCCTGTCATTTTCCTCATTCATCAGCTGCTCAAAATACTCCTTCCATCTTCTCTGCACACTCTCCTGGCTTGTTAGCACTTTTCCATCTCTGTCTTTAATCACCCTTACCTGTTGCACATCTTTCCCATCTCTATCTCTCTGTCTGGCTATCCTGTACAAGTCCTTCTGTCCTTCCTTCGTGTCTAACCTGTCATACAGCTCATCGTAAGCTTTCTGTTTGGCCTTTGCCACCTCCCTCTTCACTCTGCGCTGCACTTCCTTGAACTCCTGTCTACTTTCCTCAGTCCTTTCTACATCCCACTTCCTTTTAGCTAACCTCTTCCTCTGGATGCAGTCCTGTACTTCCTCATTCCACCACCAAGTGTCTTTATCATCTTTCCTCTTACCAGATGACACACCAAGCACCTTCCTACCCGTTTCCCTGATTACCTCTGCTGTAGTTTCCCAGTCATCTGGAAGCTCTTCCTGACCACCCAAAGCCTGTCTCAACTTCTGCCTGAATTCCTCACAAGTTTCTTCATTCTTTAGCTTCCACCACTTGGTCTTCTTTTCTGACTTTCCTCTCTTCTTCTTCCTGACCACCAGAGTCATCTTACACACCACCATGCGGTGCTGTCTGGCTACACTCTCTCCTACCACCACTTTACAGTCACTAACCTCTCTCAAATGACCTCGTCTACATAGGATGTAGTCCACCTGTGTACTCCTACCTCCACTCTTGTATGTCACTCTATGTTCCTCTCTCTTCTGGAAGTAAGTGTTAACTACAGCCATTTCCATCCTCTTAGCAAAGTCCACTACCATCTGTCCTTCTGGATTCCTGTCCTTTACACCAAACCTGCCCATTACCTCCTCATCACCTCTGTTCCCCTCACCAACATGCCCATTGAAGTCTGCTCCAACAACTACTCTCTCTCCTCTAGGGATACTCTCTACAACCTCATCAAACTCACTCCAGAATGTCTCCTTCTCTTCTAAGTCACAGCCAACTTGTGGAGCATACCCACTGACTATGTTCACCATCACACCTTCGATTTCTAGCTTTAGGCTCATCACCCTGTCTGAGACTCTTTTCACCTCTAGAACATTGTTCACAAACTCCCCCTTCAGGATCACTCCTACTCCGTTTCTCTTCCTATCCACACCATGGTAGAACAGTTTGTATCCTCCTCCAATACTACGTGCTTTGCTGCCTTTCCACCTCGTCTCTTGCACACACAGTACATCTACTTTCCTTCTCTCCATCATGTCTGCCAGCTCTCTACCTTTCCCTGTCATTGTGCCAACGTTAAGAGTCCTACTCTCAAATCTAAGCTCCTGCCTTTCCCCTTCTCTCTCTGACCACGCACCCTTCTGCCTCCTCTCCTTCTTCGACCAACAGTAGTCCAATTTCCACCGGCACCCTGTAGGTTAACAGCACCGTGGCGATCGTTGTTAACCCGGCCTCGACCGATCCGGTATGAAAGTGGTATGGATGGCTCGCATGATTGTA
>JAUPFM010000292.1:0-11207 GCA_033026295.1 Channa striata
ATTTCTTTAACAATAACCAAAGTTCTTTGTTGTCTAAACGTAGCAACTCCTAGGACAGATGTGACTGAGTCTCTGTGAGACTTGCTCTTCCAGCGATCCACATGTAACCAGCTCTAACAACGCTGTAGCTGTTAATAACTGTAACATTACATTTGTTAGAAAAAAAATACCAAATTTTTCACAAATGTAAAAATGCAATTAGTGTATTTTTACAGCTTCAATGCCTTCACAATACATTCACTTTTAGTGTCACTCTTCTGTCTTCTTGATCTTTTGGGTAGATTGACACTTAAAGCAACATATTGGACGTTGTCTGAGTCTTGATCAACCTGGTAACAAATGTGTAGAAATGAGGCATATCAGAACCAACAAAACAACACCAACATCAAAATGATTCAAAGCAAAAATATGTTAATAGGATAATATTCACCTCAGAATTTGTTGTGGGGTGAGCTGAGAATCTCACTTGAGACTCTTGAAACACAGAAAAGCATCAGTTATTCAAGTTATATTTACTGAAACACGCATAGAAATGAGGTATAATGCAGGCCACCAAATCGAGTCAGGGAGAAGGCTTCCTAAGCAGTAGAGTATCAACGGTGTGTTTAAATGCTGTGGCGAATGCGATTTGTGTAAATGTAGGATTAATGTGGGTGCAGTTACTTGGGAAAAGTGAAGGTAACGGGATCGAGATACTGGTGGTGGGATGGCTTGAGTTAAGTACCACTCACCTTTACATTGGCAGTTGTTACTCTTGATTGTCCTGCACAAAGGTGAGCGTCAGTGAAACAGCCAGGATGGTGGTGACTGTCAAAGCTCCAATCAAAAATACGATAGAGTGTAAGATTTCACCTCATCTGTAGAGACACAGCTGAACACGGACGTTCATCTTTATCTCTGGAAATGTATCGCTAATCGTCCACAAGAGACAACCTCTGCTACCAAGTTACTCACTTAACATCCACATTGGTCCCATTTCCAAACAGTATGTGTCCACAGGAGGCAACAACAGCACAGTAGTAGGTCCCAGCATGAGAACGAGTCAAGTTCTTCATTTGCAAGTTGTAGACACATGTATGTGTTTGTGTGTCAAGTTTCCTCTCACACTGATTGTTCTTGTCTCCATGGGTGTAAATGATTCCTGGATGAGATTCTCCAGAGTCTTTGAACCAGTAAACACTGTGTTCTCCATCACAGGTCCCAGTGTGAACTGTGCAGTTCAGAGTCACAGAGCCTCCAGGCTGGATGGTCTCAGATACTGACTGATGGACCAAAGCTTGGTCATTCAAATCTGTCCCCCTTACACTGACCGTAATTCCCCTCCATAAGCGTTAACAAAAATGTGTAAGTATCGTAAATTGCACATAAGTACATAGCTGAGTCTAAAATGTCCAAATTAAAAATTGTCAAGTGATTTTTACCATTTCCAGTTTCAAAGAGAAGCAGTTCTTGAATCCATCAGAAATAGTACCATTTTTATCATACACATAAAAGCTAGAAATGAGTTTGGTTTCTCCTAAAATGTGCTTGTACCAGAAAAGCCATGCTGAATCATCAAAATCATAAAAACATTGTAAAGTCAGCTTATTCCCTGGTTTTACTGATACAAAACCACTATCTTGGCGAACAGGTTTCAGTGAAGTTGTCTGAGCTAAAACAAGATGAGAGACAAAGCAAGTGCAGATTTAGACAGAATTCAGAGACAAATTGAACAGAAAAGCCCATTTATCTAATTTCTTTACATAAGGTCTTTTCCTAGAGAAAACCAAATCCATAAAGACACAACTCACCTCTTTTCCACAAGAAAAAACAGAAAAAATACAAGACAAACTTTGCAGATGTCATTGTGCTCAAATTGACACGCTGAATGAAGGAATGTTGGTAGTTCCTCCACTCTTCACTGAGAAGAGTGTGTGTGTGTGATTGGACAGTCTGAAGTGACACTGTATGATATATATAGGAAACATGGTCACATGTTACCTACCCTGATACCTACAGTGTCAAGGCTGTATATAGTGAAGACTCACAGGTGAACAAATTATTAGGGGAGATTGTTTCATTTAATTTAAATTTACTGAGAAATGAGATAAATGTTCATCAAATGTGAACAAAAAGTGTTTTAATATGAGTGTAGTAAAGGTTAATATTCTGCAAATGGATGGTTGTCAGATCTAACAGAAATTAAAATATAGATTTGTGCAGATTATCCATAGTTAATATCATTTATCATAGTATCATGCGATTCCACAATAAATCTTATTTGACATGTTGCATTTGCATGTGAAACCATTAAAAACAGGTAAAAACTTTATTACAGAGTAGCTATTTCTTCATGGGTTTTGACTAAACAAGTCCATCATTCAGATGCTGTAATTGTCATGATCCAAAAAGTCATTTAATTCAATTTTCAATTACATTTAACTTTATTTATAATCAAATTTACAACAAGGTCATCTCAAGGCAATTTACATAATTAAGTCAAGACTGTGATTATATTTATTTAGAAAACCCAATTAATCCCCCTTGAGCAGCCATAGGCAACAGTGGAGATGAAAAACTCCCTTTAATGCTCAAATACCTCCAGCAGAACCAGGCTCAGGCTCCGGCCATCTGCCTTGACCGGTTGGGCTGAGTATGTGGAGAAAAGAACAGAGCAACAAAGCAGCAACAAAACATTGAGCAGGTTAGTAAGACCAGTAGCTGCACACTGGAGGACACAAAGTTCATCATTCAGATGCTGTAATTGTCATGATCGGAAGTCATTGAACTTGCAAAAACTGTTACAGCGTGACAATTAAATATTCAATACACCATGAAAAATTATTATTTCACTTATTTGTTTTCTACTGTGATTATATTTCATAACATGTATTAATGTTGAGCCAGAGAGAACTTGATGTTTAAATCAGTTGAGCTAAACATCCTTGTTAAACCTACAATGACTATTGTTCTAGTGGAAAACAGCTCTCAAATGCTCAAATACTAACAATAGAAATAAGACTATTCCACAATTTTAAATTTTAAAATCTTACTTTTGTGTATTAGTATGTGAACGAAAGTAAATTATTTTATTACGTGTGTGTTTGTCCAGGTCCAAGTGGAAGTTTATGCCAAAATGTAATTAAGTTTCCCCAATTTTTGCTAAGATATTGCAGGCACAGGATTGGGATGGTATGAGGCAGGACGGAGGGTTGGTGCTGCTGCCTCACAGTTCAAAGGTCCCCAGTTCAAGTCCTCCTGCTTTCTATAGACATTCTGTGTGGGGTTTACAAGTTCTTCCTATCTTTGCATGGACTTACTTGGAGTTCTCTGGTTCCATAAAACAGTCCAAAGACATGCATGCTAACTAACATGGTGACTCTAAATTGCCCGTAGGTGTGAATGCGCAACATGCGACAATTTGTGAAACAATCCTCAGTAAAGTGAAAAATGTCTCACATTAGATTCGGTCCCTGGTGTCCTGTGTTTTCTTGTACTATGCACCACCCTGTCCACGTCCCTATGATACTCTCAGGATCTCCAGCTTTTCTTCCTGTTTCTTGCTTTTATTTTGGAAAGCTCTAGATTTAGTTCCTGTCCCACTGCATTTCCGTAGCAATTCTGCTTGTTATATTTCCTAATTGTTTTCCCCTGTTTCTCTGGCTTTATACTCTGCTTCCTGTTCAGCCTTGCCAGACTTTTTTGTGCTGTTATGCTCCTGACTCTCAAGCCATTTTATTGCCTGCTTTTGCCTTATTTGCCAGACCAGTTTGGATCAACTCTTGCTTGCCCAAGCCTGCCTGCTAGCCTGTTGAGACCACTGTCTGATAGGTTCCTGGAGCTCATCCTGTAGGGTTCAGACTTCTCTGCACGCCAGCGTCACTCTCTGTAAGTTTTGCTTTTTCAGGATTTGGACTGTTACTTTAGTGAAGGGATTTGGCTTTGGTGGATTGACTGAACAGACACTTGGATATTAGGCCTGGAGTTGGATGTGGATATTAGGCCGGGACCTGTAAGACTCTTGGAACTCTTGGACCTTCAGCCTTTGGACAAACTGAGAGATCTGGATTTCTGAAATGTGTCACAGCAAACTAATTATTTGTCTTTGATCCACTGGTCAACTGAATTTAGAAACCAGTTGATTACCAGCTGAAACCCACTCTTGTCATCTGCCTTCTTTCCCCCTCATCAACTGGGGCCTCTTATGTCCTCCGACCTCACTGTATGGTTGTGCTGTCTTAATGTTGTGTTTTTCGAGCACCCTGTATCTCAAGCCACCTCGAACAGACCTTCTCACAAACACCACTCCAGGACGCCCCCGAGCTTAGAACTACTAACCGCATTACTCATCAACCAGCTTTCCCTTCAACAGAAGATACAAATGAGCTATTCTGCCTACAACCCCTGGCTGAGACCCTGCACTTCGTGTCATTGCCTTATTACCTCTTTTCTAAAATAAACTTTTAATCTCCATTTTTGCTGCACTCTTGTTTTTGGGTCCTATGGAAAAAACGCTTACAGATACTTTGTCACTGCATATTTTCCGTCATTGATTTAGGCTTTAAATATTGATGCATCTGTTTTTCTATTTCTATACATTCAAAGATCCATGTGTCAATCACCGAGAGATGCAGACACAAGCATGAATCTCATCTGTCTGCCTGAAATGGAAAGAGTTGCAAAGCGGCGCTTTTTGTCGGCTCACGGATGAGAACGATCTAGAGTGTGAGTGTGAATGGTTGTCTCTCTGTGTTGGCTCTGAGATAGACTGGAGACCGGCCCTAGACTAAACTTAACCCACACAAGTACTTTTTTAATGCTGCTCAATTAAATATGACAGAAGCCTAAAGTCAGTAGAGTTTAGTGTAGATGGATCCATACAGATGGAAACACACTTTGTTCTCAGAGTGCAGATTTTTAACAGTATTAGGTTTATCGACAATGCACTTTACATACAGTAGTACAGAAATCACATTAGAAATTGTGATTTCTGTACTACTGTATGTAAAGTGCATTGAGGTAATTTTGTTGCGAACCAGCAGCATCAACAGTTGAATTAGTTTTTTGTTGAGGTAGAAGACAGAGTATCATCTCTGGAACATTGGTCATGTTGACTGTAAACTGAATCAGCGTGTCTGCAGTAACTTAAATCAACCACTACGAAACATCACTTTGACTCAGTTCAGTGTACAGATCATCTGACGCAGCAGTTTAGTGTCTTTAGGGGCGGGCTCTCAGATGATCAAGATGCACAAACATTTTAAAACAACTGTAAACGTTGAAGTAGCAAAGTGTTTCCAAGCCTAAGATTTGTTTCAGGCTCATTTCAAACAATGTTTGATGTGTAAGGCACATTGCATAGAATGTTTAAGAGAGAAAACAAGATCCAGATAATGCAAGTATGACAGAACAGTATTAGAGATGCAGAACAAAAGGTGTGAAAGTGTGTGTTTGTCTAACACAACTGTATGGAGCTGTAGTGGAAAGTAGATGTTGACTATGTAAAGCGTAAGAAACAGGAGTAGCTGCCTGACAGCAGATCCACATGAGTATAATGACTCGTAGACAGAATTATTTCAGTGTCTAGCAGCTCTGGCTTACAGAGCTGTGTAGTGGAATAGGTTGTGTTCAGGGTATTGGGGGTCTGTGATGAGTTTCTTTGCCTGGAGGTTCCTCCTTAAATCCACTGTCATCTCCATAACCTCGGATACATTTTTACAAGCATCTGTGCATTATAACAGTGATATGATAAATGTTAGGGAAAGATAGTGCTCATGTACAAAACAAAACAGGTTTGTCAGGTCTGGCTAACATAAGACAAGTAATATATTTAGTCAAGTCTAGGAAAAGTTGGGTTTTTTTGTTACTAAAGATAAATGTTCCCTTCGAATCTGTGACAAGATGCAAGTTATTATCTCCTGAACCAAACCACACGACCTACGTTCGATGTGAATACAAACAGTAAATGCTGCACTTTGTCATTTCTGCTGAGGTCGGAGATGGAAGGTTTAATCGAGACACACTTTAGATTCCAGATACAACATTTTTATTTACATTTTCACTAAGACAATGATCATTTCTTTAACAATAACCAAAGTTCTTTGTGGTCTAAACCTAACGACTCCTAGTACAGATGTGACTGAGTCTCTGTAGACTTGCTACACCAGCGATCCACCGTAACCAGCTCTTAACAATGCTGTTGGTGAAATAAAATGTAACATTACATTTGTTAGAAAAAAAAGTTACCTCTGGATACACATTCCTAAAAAAACATAGCTGGTTCATCAGAATATTGTTAAAATTCTTTTTACTGCTGGGAGATATATTTATAGATTAGATACAAAATCCAACATTTTTCAAAATGTAAAAATAAAATGAGTCCATTTTTACAGCTTCACTCTTGAGTACACACATTCACTTTTAGTGTCACTCTTCTGTCTTCTTGATCTGTTGGGTAGATTGACACTTAAAGCAACATATTGGACGTTGTCTGAGTCTTGATCAACCTGGTAACAAAATGTGTAGAAATGATCAGTACTGACAAAACAACACCAACATCAAAAAATATTAAAAGCAAAAATATGTTAATAGGATAATATTCACCTCAGAATTTGTTGTGGGGTGAGCTGAGAATCTCACTTGAGACTCTTGAAACACAGAAAAGCATCAGTTATTCAAAAGTTATATTTACTAAATACACATAGAAATGAGGTATAATGCAGACTACAAAATCAGAGTCAGGAGAAGGCTTCTAAGCAGTAGAGTATCAACTGGCCTGTTTAAATGCAGCGAGCCAGAAGGTGATTTGTGTAAATGTAGGATTAATGTGGGTGCAGTTACTTAGGGGAAAGTGAAGGTAACAGGATCGAGATACTGGTGGTGGGATGGCTTGAGTTAAGTACCACTCACCTTTACATTGGCAGTTGTTACTCTTGATTGTCCTGCACAAGGTGACGTCAGTGAAACAGCCAGGATGGTGGTGACTGTCAAAGCTCCAATCAAAAATATACGATAGAGGTGTAGATTTCACCTCATCTGTAGAACACAGCAGACACGGACGTTCATCTTTATCTCTGGAAATGTATCGCTAATCGTCCACAAGAGACAACCTCTGCTACCAAGTTACTCACATAACATCCACATTGGTCCCATTTCCAAACAGTATGTGTCCACAGGAGGCAACAGCACAGTAGTAGGTCCCAGCATGAGAACGAGTCAAGTTCTTCATTTGCAAGTTGTAGACACATGTATGTGTTTGTGTGTCAAGTTTCCTCTCACACTGATTGTTCTTGTCTCCATGGGTGTAAATGATTCCTGGATGAGATTCTCCAGAGTCTTTGAACCAGTAAACACTGTGTTCTCCATCACAGGTCCCAGTGTGAACTGTGCAGTTCAGAGTCACAGAGCCTCCAGGCTGGATGGTCCCGGATACTGACTGATGGACCAAAGCTTGGTCGTTCAAATCTGTCCCCCTTACACTGACCGTAATTCCCTCCGCAAAAGTTAATATTAATGTGTAAGTATCGCGAATTGCACATAAGTACGTAGCTGAGTCTAAAATGTCCAAATTAAAAATTGTCAAGTTATTTGAACCATTTCCACTTTCCAAAGAGAAGCGGTTCTTGAATCCATCAGAAATAGTACCACTTTTTTCAAACACATAAAAGCTAGAAATGAGCTTTGGTTTCTCTCCCAAAGTTTGCTGATACCAGAAAAGCCATGCTGAATCATCAAAATCATAAAAACAGTGTAAAATCAACTCGTCCCCTGGTTTTACTGATACAAAACCACTATCTTGGCGAACAAGTTTCAGTGAAGTTGTCTGAGCTAAAATAAAATGAGAGACAAAGCAAGTGCAGATTTAGACAGAATTCAGAGACAAATGAACAGAAAAGCCATTTACCTAATATCTTTGCATAAGGTTTTGTCCTAGAGAAAACCAAATCCATAAAGACACAACTCACCTCTTTTCCACAAGAACAACCAGAAAAAATACAAGACAAACTTTGCAGATGTCATTGTGCTCAAATTGACACGCTGAATGAAGGAATGCTGGTAGTTCCTCCACTCTTCACTGAGAAGAGTGTGTGTGTGTGATTGGACAGTCTGAAGTGACACCGTATGATATATATAGGAAACATGGTCACATGTTACCTACCCTGATACCTACAGTGTCAAGGCTGTATATAGTGAAGACTCACAGGTGAACAAATTATTACGGAGATTGCTTCAGTTAATTTAAATTTACTGAGAGATGAGATAATTGTAGATCAAATGTGAACAAAAAGTGTTTAACATGAAAGTAGTAAAGGTTAATATTCTGCAAATGGATGGTTACCATATCTAACAGAAATTAAAATATAAATTTGAGCAGTTCATCCATAGTTAATATCATTTATCATAGTATCATGCAATTCCACGAATAAATCTTATTAGACACGATGCATTTGCATGTAAAACCACTATAAAAACAATGAAAAACTTTATTACAGAGTAGCTGTTTCTTTATGGTTTTGAGTAAACAAGTCCATCATTCAGATGCTGTAATTGTCATGATCGGAACTCGTTTAACTTGCTAATACATTTACAGTTTGACAATCAAATATTCAAGACACCCTATGAAAACTATTATCTTGCTTATTTGTTTTCTACTGTGATTATATTTCATAGACATGTATTAATGATGAGCCAGAGAGAATTTGATGTTTAAGTCACTTGAGCTAAATATCCTATCAAATGCTCAAATACTAAGAATAGAAATAAGACTTTTCCACAGTTTTCCACTTATTTTTGTGTCTTAGTATGTGGACATAAGTAAATTCTTAAATCATGTGTATATTTGTGAAGGTTCATGGTCCAGTCAGTTCATCCATGAGTCCAACTGGAAGTTTATGCCAAAATGTAATGGAATTTCCCCAATTTTTGCTGAGATATTGCAGGCACAGGATTGGGATGGTATGAGTCAGGATGGTGGGTTGGTGCTGCTGCCTCACAGTTCAAAGGTCCCCAGTTCAGGTCGTCCTGCTTTCTATAGCCATTCTGTGTGACGTTTACAAGTTCTTCCTATGTTTGCATGGACTTACTCGGAGTTCTCTGGTTCTATAAAACAGTTCAAAGACAAAGACGCGACTCTAAATTGCCCGTAGGTGTGAATTCGCAATAGTCGTCATCCCACAGCATCAGACATCAACGTTGCTAAGGCATCAAGTTGTGCAGTATTGTAACATCTTTTGGTGTGACGTATTGATGCCACAGATACCCTTTACTACTGTGTTTACTACTTGGACGTTTGACGCCGTGGGAACAACTGCGTCTGGTATTGTTGCTGAACGCGCACTTTGACGTTGGTATTTGACGCACCTACAAAGACTTTGTACAAAAAACTAGTGCAGGGTTAGAGAAAACTAATTCAGATTAATGTTACTTTAAGAAACCTCCACAGTTAGGATTAGACACAAAAACTTCAGGGTAAGGTTAAGTTACAAGAATAAGTACATTACAGTAAAACGCTGCAAATAGAAATAACGGGACACATGATAGGATAGGATTATGATAGGAACCACGTGCAACAATTTGTGAAACAATCCTCAGTAAAGTGAAAAATGTCTCACATTAGATTCGGTCCCTGGTGTCCTGTGTTTTCTTGTACTATGCACCACCCTATCCACGTCCCTATGATACTCTGAGGATCTCCAGCTTTTCTTCCTGTTTCTTGCTTTTATTTTGGAAAGCTCTAGATTTAGTTCCTGTCCCACTGCATTTCCGTAGCTATTCTACTTGTTATTTTTCCTAATTGTTTTCCCCTGTTTCTCTGGCTTTATACTCTGCTTCCTGTTCAGCCTTGCCAGACTTTTGTGCTGTTATGCTCCTGACTCTCAAGCCATTTATTGCCTGCTTTTGCCTTATTTGCCAGACCAGTTTGGATCAACTCTTGCTTGCCCAAGCCTGCCTGCTAGCCTGTTGAGACCACTGTCTGATAGGTTCCTGGAGCTCATCCTGTAGGGTTCAGACTTCTCTGCACGCCAGCTTCACTCTCTGTAAGTTTTGCTTTTTCAGGATTTGGACTGTTACTTTAGTGAAGGATTTGGCTTTGGTTGATTGACTGAACAGACACTTGGATATTAGGCTTGGAGTTGGATGGATATTAGGCGGGACCTGTAAGACTCTTGGAACTCTTGGACCTTCAGCCTTTGGACAAACTGAGAGATCTGGATTTCTGAAATGTGTCACAGCAAACTAATTATTTGTCTTTGATCCACTGGTCAACTGAATTTAGAAACCAGTTGATTACCAGCTGAAACCCACTCTTGTCATCTGCCTTCTTTCCCCTCATCAACTGGGGCCTCTTGTATGTCCTCCGACCTCACTGTATGGTTGTGCTGTCTTAATGTTGTGTTTTTGAGCACCCTGTATCTCAAGCCACCTCAGACAGACCTTCTCACAAAACACCACTCCAGGGCCCCGAGCTTAGAACTACTAACCGCATTACTCATCAACCAGCTTTCCCTTCAACAGAAGATACAAATGAGCTATTCTGCCTACAACCCCTGGCTGAGACCCTGCACTTCGTGTCATTGCCTTATTACCTCTTTTCTAAAATAAACTTTTAATCTCCATTTTTGCTGCACTCTTATTTTTGGGTCCTATGGAAAAAACGCTTACAGATACTTTGTCACTGCGTATTTTCCGTCATTGATTTAGGCTTTAAATATTGATGCATCTGTTTTTCTATTTCTATACATTCAAAGATCCATGTGTCAATCACCGAGAGATGCAGACACAAGCATGAATCTCATCTGTCTGCAAGAAATGGAAAGAGTTGCAAAGCGGCGCTTTTCATCGGCTCTAAACGGTCAAGCTCCATCATATCTAAAAGATCTCCTAGTACCATATCATCCTACTAGACCACTTCGGTCCCAAAATGCAGGCCTACTTGTGGTTCCCAGAATTTCCAAAAATAGAATGGGAGGCAGAGCCTTTAGTTATCAAGCTCCTCTCCTGTGGAACCAGCTTGACCGTTTAGAGCTTTATAGATAAGAATTTAAATTCTATTCTAAATTTAATGGGAAGCGAACGAAGAGAAGCTAATGAAGGTGAAATATGATCTCTCTTACCAATCCCAGTCACTAATCTTGCTGCAGCATTTTGGATTAATTGAAGGCTTTTTAGAAAGTTGCACATAATTCAAGTATGAAAGAGCAGTGATAGAGATGCCGAACAAACAGTGT
>JAUPFM010000293.1:0-10800 GCA_033026295.1 Channa striata
TGTTATAATCTAAGTTTCTGCCTTTGAGATAGTATTGTTATCTCATATACGCTGCCTTTTGTTCAGCTGGGATTTCATCTGTGTCATAGTCATCGGACTCCGTTTGCGCTTCCTTGTCCTTGGTGATGAAGCCCGTTGCACATTTGTGAAAATCCTCAGTGGTCTCCATTTCCCAAGGACTGTACCGTCTCCTCTACGATACCTAGAACTGAGGCTCGGAGGTCTGGCAACAACACCTTAATGATGGCACTGCGTATTATGCTTTGATCTGCATAATCCATTTCTGAGTATGACAGAGTAAATAAAGCCGAATTAATGCCAAAATGACAAGATATTTGTGAGTGTGACAGGACACTGTGTTTCAGTGGAACCATTTGTTATCCATCCTTCTTGTAAGATGTCAATGGATAGAAATCCGACAAGTCACTGATGGTCAGAAACACAATCTTTTCACTGTCCTTCCTGACTGAGAACAGATGGTACTGAGGAAGGAATTCAGCTGACACCAGAAAATGAACCATGTCATTTTTCGTCATAATCGGTCCTAGTTCACCAAACTCCTCACAGTCAGTGGTCCCTGTGACGAGGAACTGTCCTTTCTTGTACAATGTTCCCTTATAAAGCATTTCTACTGTCACCTTTGTGTTGGTCTCACTGAAACCAATTTTTCTGACTGCATATTGAACGGTTTTACTGTGCAGTACTGAGTAAAATTGAGAACCACCTTTAACTTCCAAGACAGCTTGACCCATAGATCCTGTGGAAAGATAAGCCTGCGACATCTAATGTCTTTCAGAAAGAGTGAGACAGAGATTTTGGAAATTCTTCAGATTTCTTGCACATCTCTTGAAACAACTGTGCTTACTTTCCAAGTGCATTATCCACAGTCTGAGCAATGGGCCAAATTTCAGAATAAGTGCTGGGAAATGTTGTGAACACACACACACACACACACACACACATATATATATACTCTGCACAAACTGTGCACACTATATTTACAGTAATTATGTTGTGAGAGAAGTGTCACCTGGTGGGAAGGTGCACCACTGTACGTGAGAAATCAGTTTAGTCATTGTGCAACACAACTGCAGATTAGTGTCAAATGAAAAGATCACGATCATAGTAAAGATATTATTACTATTAGCCCATCGCCCTTCTCCTCTAAAAAAAACAAAAGCAACTGAAACGCATTTCTATCTCATCCCAATAATCCAGAATTGAAATAATAAGGCCAAAATAAACGCCATGCTGTACATTTCTAGAAGGAATAATTGCCCTGACGTCTTTTTCTTCCTGACGCTGTCAGAAAAGTTCACTGAGGACTGTAACCTGATGTTTAGCTCAGCTATTGTTGCCTTTCAGAGGAATTTTAAAGAAAGAATGCATCTCATTCATTATGAGTCAGTAAGTCAACACCCACATAGCACAACGGTACAAGGATGTATATTTCCATTTCACGGGCGTTATACATTAATGTTGAATTACCTGTTCAACCTAAGTTCAGTTGAATCCTATTTCTGAGGCAACAGATGAACTCTGGTTTTCCATGTTTCCAACCGACTGGAAACAATTTACGGTGTAAATGTAAATACGGTTACATTTGTCCAACATTGTACAGCGAATTTGCTAAGTGTGTTTGTACTTTTATACTATCACAGTAAGTTACAGTGAGACGTGTCCTGAGATGAACTTCTCCTGAAATATTATTTTAGCTCAGCTATAGATGAAGCTATGCCGTTTCATTTGCAGTGTTTGAACCATTCACGTGTCTGAAACTTCCCTAATATCGTAAATATTGTTGACTTACGTGCATGTCCAGCCACATGCCTGGCTGATGTGTTTTTAATTCACTTTAGGCAACCGTGGACGTCCGAGGTTGCAGGGTGCAAAGCAACCAAACGAAAAGAGACAGTGTTCCACTATCTGTATCAGGACTGTGGACAAAAACCTTTAATTTAGAAGACTATCTGACGTTATCCATCAAAAAATTTAGGCTTCTATTGAGGGAGAGTGTTTTTGCAGCCAGCGCCCATTTACATGACATTTCAAATTTTTACACATGACCTTTCATTTGAGTTGTTTAATATGTGCCGATTACAGCCGTTAGAAAAATCAATTCTAGATTAGATTACCATGAAAAATCATTTACACTTCAGGACATGTAATGAAGAATTCTGTTACCGACAACAGTACCAGAACTCTCAAGTGGGATCACATTTAGATAATTAGTTAAACGTATCTTGTTGTGTCATTATCTTTTCCAAGGAAAAGACACAACAAGAGAGAAATGTGGTAATATTTGGAGCTTATAAACACTGTCCAAAGAATGTTCACACTGACCATTGTGGACACTTTTTTTGGTTTACATTTCCATTTCTAAATTATGTCAGTAAGTCCTGCAGTCTGGGTTTTTACTGTCCCAAGATCAAACCACATGTCTGAATGTTCTTTACTGACGAAATGCTGATTATTTGCATCTGCATCAATTGCTATATTGTTTTTAAATTCATTTTTTTTATTCTAGTTATGATAAGTTTTACATTGAATTTAGTAGATGAATGATTTATTGAACCAAGTGTTTTAAAAAAGTTTTTGTTTCACATTTCTACCTGACTGACAGAGATTTTCTGCCTCAGGTGACTTATTAATTGAAATGCTCTGTGTGACAGAACATATTATTTGAACCTGTCTCATGTGGGCGGTGTTCAGTCTTGAGTTGAAGGATTAAGTTAAAGGACGTAGGTGTGGTCGGACTTTTTCTCCTCTTTCTCTGGTGATCCCCAGAGTTATTAGTTAGGGTTCACTTTCAGCTTTTCCCATCAGGGGTCGGCACAGCAAATCATCCTTTTCCACCTCACTCTATCCTGGGCATCTTCCCGTCTGACACCAGCCAACCTCATGTCCTCTTTTAGCACATCCATATATCTCCTCCTTGCTCCCTCTCGTTTAGACACATGTATTCCGTCTTGCTACGTCTGACTTTCATGCCTCTTCTTTCCAGAGCAAACCTCCACCTCTCCAGCTGTTCCTCCACCTGCTCTCTACTCTCACTGCAAATCACAATGTCATCTGCAAACATCATTGTCCAGGGAGATTTCTGTCTGACCTCATCTGTTATTAATAATATGTATACATATACATATACATACACACACACACACACACACACACACACACACACACACACACACATATATATATATATATATATATACACACACATATACAGTGAGGGAAAAAATTATTTGAACCCCAGCTGATTTTGTAAGTTTCCCCACTAACAAAGAAATGATCAGTCTATAATTTCTATGGTAGGTTTATTTGAACAGTGAGAGACAACAATGACAAAAAAATCCAGAAAAATGCGTTTCAAAAAAAGTTATAAATTAATTTGCATTTCCATGAAGGAAAGAAGTATTTGATCCCTTTGAAAAACGTGCTTTAGTACTTGGTGGCAAAACCTTTTGTTGGCAATCACAGAGGTCAGCCGTTTCTTGTAGTTGGCCACAAGGTTTGCACACATCTCAGGGGGGATTTTGACCCACTCCTCTTTGCAGATCCTCTCCAAGTCATTCATGTTTCGTGGCTGATGTTTGGCAACTCGAACCTTCAGCTCCCTCCACAGATTTTCTATGGGATTAAGGTCTGGAGACTGACTAGGCCACTCCATGACCTTAATATGCTTCTTCTGGAGCCAATCCTTTGTTGCCTTGGCCGTGTGTTTTGGATCATTGTCATGCTGGAATACCGGATACAGGATTTCAGTCACGGTGTGTTACCAACTGTTTTTTTGGTGACTATGGTCCCAGCTGCCTTGAGATCATTGACAAGTTCCTCCCGAGTAGTTCTGGGCTGATTCCTCACCGTTCTCATTATCATTGAAACCGACCTGGATTTTTTTTGTCATTGTTGTCTCTCACTGTTCAAATAAACCTACCATTGAAATTATAGACTGATCATTTCTTTGTTAGTGGGCAAACTTATAAAATCAGCTGGGGTTCAAATAATTCTTTCCCTCACTGTGTATATGTAAATGTATGTATATGTATATGTATGTACATATATGTGTGTATATATATATATACGTTTTGATTTGATATCTGCAGCTTATCACACCCACCCAAACTACATTTTCCTGTTTAGCAGGAAACTGTTTAAGCTGTGTCACATTGAAACAGGTTCAAATAATATCTTCTGTCACACAGAAGACTTAATAAGTCACCTGAGGCAGAAAATCCTTTTTTTGTCTAAAACACTTGGTTCAATAAATCATTCATCTACTAAAATCAATGTAAAAGTTATAATAACTAGAATAAAAAAATGAATTTAAAAACAAAGTAGCAATCGATGCAGATGCAAATAATCAGCATTTCGTCAGTAAAGAACATTCACACACATGGTTTGATCTAAGGACAGTAAAAACCCAGACTGCAGGACTTACTGACATAATTTAGAAATGGAAATGTAAACCAAAAAAAGTGTCCACAATGGTCAGTGTGAACATTCTTTGGACAGTGTTTATAAGCTCCAGATATTACCACATTTCTCTCTTGTTGTGTCTTTTCCTTGGAAAAGGCAATGACACAACAAGATCCCTTTAACATATTATCTAAACGTGATCCCACTTGAGAGTTCTGGTACTGTTGTCAGTAACAGAATTCTTCATTACATGTCCTGAAGTGTAAATGATGTTTCATGGTAATCTAATCTAGAATTGATTTTTCTAACGGCTGTAATCGACACATATTAAACAACTTAAATGAAAGGCCATGTGTAAAAATTTGAAATAGACTGTAAATGGGCGATGACTGCAAAAACACTCCCTTAATAGAAGCCTAAATTTTTTGATGGATAACATCAGATAGTCTTCTAAATTAAAGGTTTTTGTCCACAGTCCTGATACAGATAGTGGAACACTGTCTCTTTTCGTTTGGTTGCTTTGCAGCCTGCAACCTCGGACGTCCACGGTTGCCTAAAGTGAATTAAAAACACATCAGCCAGGCATGTGGCTGGACATGCACGTAAGTCAACAATATTTACGATATTAGGGAAGTTTCAGACACGTGAATGGTTCAAACACTGCAAATGAAACGGCATAGCTTCATCTATAGCTGAGCTAAAATAATATTTCAGGAGAAGTTCATCTCAGGACACGTCTCACTGTAACTTACTGTGATAGTATAAAAGTACAAACACACTTAGCAAATTCGCTGTACAATGTTGGACAAATGTAAGCGTAATTACATTTGCACCGTAAATTGTTTCCAGTCGGTTGGAAACATGGAAAACCAGAGTTCATCTGTTGCCTCAGAAATAGGATTCAACTGAACTTAGGTTAAACAGGTAATTCAACATTAATGTATAACGCCCGTGAAGTGGAAATATACATCCTTGTACCGTTGTGCTGTGTGGGTGTTGACTTACTGACTCATAATGAATGAGATGCATTCTTTCTTTAAAATTCCTCTGTATGAAAGGCAACAATAGCTGAGCTAAACATCAGGTTACAGTCCTCAGTGAACTTTTCTGACAGCGTCAGGATGAAAAAGACATCAGGGCAATTATTTCTTCTAGAAATGTACAGCATGGCATTTATTTTGGCCTTATTTTAATTCTGGATTATTGGGATGAGATAGAAATGTGTTTCAGTTGCTTTTTTTTTTCAGAGGAGAAGGAAGATGGGCTAATAGTAATAATATCTTTACTATGATCGTGAACTTTTCATTTGACACTAATCTGCAGTTGTGTTGCACAATGACTAAACTGATTTCTCACGTACAGTGGTGCACCTTCCCACCAGGTGACATTTCTCACAATATAATTACTGTAAATATATTGTGCACAGTTTGTGCAGAGCCTCAGTTATCGAAACATGCAAAGAATGTCTGAGAATAAAGGAACGTATATCTTAATGCGTAGTTACTTCTTGTGGACTTATGTAAGGAAAATAGATATTTAAAAAAACATAAGAGCCTGGACGTTTAACAGACCATAGCAGCATTTATGGTGTTTTGCATTTATTTAAAAAAACATCAAAGCAGATCTTTTTGAGTTAAACGTTAACCAACCCATCTGTGATTACAAAAATTACTATTTACAGTGTGACACAAATGGAAACCTACAGTGCACTGTAATGCTAGCTTATTAAACTGTTAGTACCCGCTGCAACTGTAATTTAGAAAAGAGTTTGAAAAAGTTTTTGATTCTACATATATTTCAGAGGACCGTGTGGGATTCTAATCTTTTTTTATGGAAAGGTACCCACATTTCTGTCAATATCTTTCAAAAGAATTTTAAAAGATCCTTAGCTAAAATAAAGTGCAAACTAGACTATCCTTTAAGCAGCATTAGGTCACTAAAGGTGGTCCTATCTTGGTGCCAGTAATAATACATATCATAATCACACTTTCATATTCTATTGTAAAAATTTTTTAAATTATAAAAAGTCAAGAAAATGAATTTGGCTTAGTGGCTGTCACAGCAGTGTCATTGTTTGGTGTTACCCTGTCCTCTTCTGCTCTATAGACAAATCACAGCTGGGTGCTTTTTCAGTGTGATGGTTTTCAACACACGACTGACTTTTTAACCATGATCCAAATCAGGTGGGCTGGAAGAAAGGAAAGCACCCTGTGGTCTAAGATTGGTGGACTGCAATGACTGCTTTAATGTTTGCTATAGGCAAATTAACATGACACACAGACATTACTGCTACTACTACTACTACTACTCTTTCGGCTTTTCCCATCAGGGGTCGCCACAGCGAATCATCCTTTTCCACGTCACTCTATCCTGGGCATCTTCCTCTCTGACACCAGCTAACCTCATGTCCTCTATTAGAACATCCATATATCTCCTCCTCGGTCCTCCTCTCGCCCTCTTGCCTGGCAGCTCCATCTCCAACATCCTTCTACCAATATAATCACTATCCCTCCTCTGCACATGTCCAAACCATCTCAATCTGGCCTCTCTGACTTTGTTGCTAACACAGGCAACGTGCGCTGTCCCTCTGATGAACTCGTTCCTTATTCTGTCCAACCTTGTGAATCCTAAGGAGAACCTCAACATCTTCATCTCTGCTGCTTCCATCTCTGCCTCTTGTCTCTTTCTCACTGCTACTGTCTCTAACCCATAGAGCAGAGCTGGTCTCACCACTGTCCTGTACACCTTTCCTTTGAGTCTTGCTGACACTCTTCTGTCACACAACACTCCTGACACTTTCCTCCACCCACTCCAACCCACCTGCACTCGCCTCTTCACCTCTTTTCCACACTCCCCATCACACTGAACTGTTGACCCCAAGTAGTTAAACTCCTGCACCTTCTTCACCTCAGCCCCCTGTAACCTCACACTTCTACCTGGATCCCTCTCGTTTACACACATGTATTCTGTCTTGCTACGACTGACTTTCATACCTCTTCTTTCCAGAGCAAACCTCCACCTCTCCAGCTGTTCCTCCACCTGCTCTCTACTCTCACTGCAAATCACAATGTCATCTGCAAACATCATTGTCCAGGGAGATTCCTGTCTGACCTCATCTGTCAACCTGTCCATCAGCATAGCAAACAAGAAGGGACTCAAAGCCGATCCTTGGTGTAGTCCCACCTCCACCTTGAACTCCTCTGTCTGACCTACGGCACATCTCACCACCGTCATGCTCCTCTCATACATGTCCTGAACTACTCTGACGTACTTCTCTGCCACTCCCGACATCCTCATACAGTACCACAGCTCCTCCCTCGGCACCCTGTCATACGGCTTCTCTAAATCCACAAAGACACAATGCAGCTCCTTCTGACCGTCTCTGTACTTTTCCATCAACAACCTCAAAGCAAAAATGGCATCAGTGGTGCTCTTACGGGGCATGAAACCATACTGCTGCTCACAAATCTCCACCTCCTTCCTAAGCCTGGCTTCCACTACTCTTTCCCACAGCTTCATTGTGTGGCTCATCAGCTTTATCCCTCTGTAGTTGCTACAGTTCTGCGTGTCACCCTTGTTCTTAAAGATCGGCACCAGAACGCTTCTCCTCCATTCCTCAGGCATCTTCTCACTCTCTAAGATCCTGTTAAACAGACCTGTCAGGAACTTCACTGCTGTCTCTCCTAGACACTTCCACACCTCCACAGGTACGTCATCAGGGCCAACAGCCTTTCCGCTCTTCATCCTTTTCAGAGCCTTCCTCACCTCATCCTTTCTAATCTCTCCTATTTCCTGCTCCACAACATCCACATCTTCCTCCCTTCTTTCCCTGTCATTTTCCACATTCATCAGCTCCTCAAAATACTCCTTCCATCTTCTCTGCACACTCTCCTGGCTTGTTAGCACCTTTCCATCTCTGTCTTTAATCACCCTTATCTGTTGCACATCTTCCCCATCTCTATCTCTCTGTCTGGCTATCCTGTACAAGTCCTTCTCTCCTTCCTTCATGTCTAACCTGTCATACAGCTCATCGTAAGCTTTCTGTTTGGCCTTTGCCACCTCCGTCTTCACTCTGCGCTGCACTTCCTTGTACTCCTGTCTACTTTCCTCAGTCCTTTCTACATCCCACTTCCTTTTAGCTAACCTCTTCCTCTGGATGCAGTCCTGTACTTCCTCATTCCACCACCAAGTGTCTTTATCATCTTTCCTCTTACCAGATGACACACCAAGCACCTTCCTACCTGTTTCCCTAATTACCTCTGCTGTAGTTTCCCAGTCATCTGGAAGCTCTTCCTGACCACCCAAAGCCTGTCTCAACTTCTGCCTGAAATCCTCACAAGTTTCTTCATTCTTTAGCTTCCACCACTTGGTCTTCTTTTCTGACTTTCCTCTCTTCTTCTTCCTGACCACCAGAGTCATCTTACACACCACCATGCGGTGCTGTCTGGCTACACTCTCTCCTACCACCACTTTACAGTCACTAACCTCTCTCAAATGCCCTCGTCTACATAGGATGTAGTCCACCTGTGTGCTCCTACCTCCACTCTTGTATGTCACTCTATGTTCCTCTCTCTTCTGGAAGTAAGTGTTAACTACAGCCATTTCCATCCTCTTAGCAAAGTCCACTACCATCTGTCCTTCTGGATTCCTGTCCTTTACACCAAACCTGCCCATTACCTCCTCATCACCTCTGTTCCCCTCACCAACATGTCCATTGAAGTCTGCTCCAACAACTACTCTCTCTCCTCTGGGGATACTCTCTACAATCTCATCAAACTCACTCCAGAATCTCTCTTTCTCTTCTAACTCACAGCCAACTTGTGGAGCATACCCACTGACTACGTTCACCATCACCCCTTCGATTTCTAGCTTTAGGCTCATCACCCTGTCTGAGACTCTTTTCACCTCTAGAACATTGTTCACAAACTCCCCCTTCAGGATCACTCCTACTCCGTTTCTCTTCCTATCCACACCATGGTAGAACAGTTTGTATCCTCCTCCAATACTACGTGCTTTGCTACGCTTCCACCTCGTCTCCTGCACACACAGTACATCTACCTTCCTTCTCTCCATCATGTCTGCCAGCTCTCTACCTTTCCCTGTCATTGTGCCAACGTTAAGAGTCCCTACTCTCAAATCTAAGCTCCTGCCTTTCCCCCTTCTCTCTCTGACCACGAACCCTTCTGCCTCCTCTCCTTCTTGACCAACAGTAGTCCAATTTCCACCGGCACCCTGTAGGTTAACAGCACCGGTGGCGGTCGTTGTTAACCCGGGCCTCGACCGATCCGGTATGAAAGTGGTATGGATGACTCGCATGGTTGTACTTGGCAAAATTTTACGTCGGATGCCCTTCCTGACGCAACCCTCTCTATTTATCCGGGCTTGGGACCGGCACAGAAGTTACTGGCTTGCAACCCCTGTGGCTAGATTTCACACAGACATTGATCTTTTTAAATATTTTCTGACTACTGTTGAACTAGATCAGTGCTTCCCAGTTATTTTTTGTTACGCCCCCCAGCTAAAAGAAAACAATTCGAGCCCCCCCTGCGGTTGGAAGCGCTACATATGCTTCGTCATATTTCCTCGTCTTAGCTTTCGGGTGACTTTCTTTTGTCTCATTATCTTTCTTTTCATCCCTGTTAAAATCTCTTCATGTTGTCTTCAGGTTCATCACCTGCTCGGTGCAAAATAAACCCGACACCATAGAGCTAATCCTCCCTGCGCACACTCTGACAATGAGAGCGCCACTGCCAACTACTGGACTGGATCTGCAATTACACTTTATTCTAGTACGGCAAAAAAAGCATGTTCCCCAGGGTCACACGCGCCCACCCTGGCAGCGCACCGCGCCCCCCAGGGGGGCGGGCCCCACTATTTGAGAAGCACTGAACTAGATCAACATGAACTTGTTCTTAAACTCTGAAACACAATTAATGGACTTACTAAGACTGGCTTGAAAGTGTACAGCCACTGGAAAATGGGGATGTGCCATGATAGCTCATCCGAAACAGCAAGATGCCACATCATGTGCTGTTTGTTTGTAAGGTAATTATTTCAGTGTGTGAGTGTGTTTTGATACTTAATCTTGCAAATGTAGCTTTTATACGAATCTGTTCAAGAGCAGTTAAAGACGAAAAGGAATCAACTGCTTTGGGGGAATGAAAGACGAGGACGCTTATGTGCTAGTTTGTCGGCAGTGGGTCCTGAAAAACCACGCCCACTACACATGTGGCTGACGCACGCGAATATCACCAGACGATCTGAGTCACCAGTTAAACTGTAACACCGGCGACCCTAATAACTCCGGGAATCACCAGAGAAAGAGGAGAAAAAGATCCGACCACACCTGCGTTCTTTAACTTAATCCTTCAACTCAAG
>JAUPFM010000294.1:0-10740 GCA_033026295.1 Channa striata
AGTGTGTGTTTTCAATTTTACAACACGTAGTTCAACTGTGCATAACTTTGTGATCGCAATTGGATAAAATGTCATTAATTGACATTATTATAATTATACATTTTACTCTCTCTGTACATCGACATACTGAAAACCTACAAAATAGGGGCTCATGCTGATAGTGAAGCAGCATCGCTTGATACCACTTGCATTTTCTTAAACTGCAAATGGAGAACCACGTGATTGGCAAACCTGACATCACTGTCAACACAGGGCAAAAATGATTTAAGTAGAACAGAACAAAGGTTCTGACAGAGAGAAATCCAACAGTATGTAGTGATCAAACCTTTGCATTTCAGATAATGACAAATTTTGTCAAATACCAGCCCTGGTTGATTTCATTGGCATTTATTTCAAGTGTTTAATCAGCAAAGCTATTGCAGTTGAACTAAACCTACTTCTTGTCGACATTAAGATTTAAAAAATAAAATAAAACCTTATAAGAAAACTACATCTCAAATTAATACACATTGGATCTTATTTTGGCAGCTCCCCCACAAAAGCCTGTACCAAATTATTCATATACTTCATTATAAAGTGACATTAGCTCTGCAGACAAGACCTTTCATTTCAGAAAAATTTGGGATTTAACAGAAAGATAAGATGTTTTCTTGACTCTTAAATCCTCAGACTTCCCGAACTGCAGCATAAAAAAAATCTCACTGCAAAGTTAAAAGGTGGTTTTGTTTTGGTTTCTTCTAACCAACAAAAATTGCAACTGATAATAATCTGTGTTACTTAAAATTTTACAAGTTGACATTCAAATAGCCTGATTGCATTTGGGGAATGCCTAAAGAAAGACACACTCTAAATTGGGTCAAAATTCATTAAATAAATTATACATGTAAGAAAGAAAAAACCAAAAGCACCTCACCATTCCAAGGCATTTAAATTAAGTGCTTAAGTGAAATGGAAGAAACTTTCAAAGTTTCAACACGGCAGCGTGGTCGGGTTGTATTATTGCAGTGATTTGGGCCGTCTAATAGAACATCTAGAACAAGCCGTAGGTCACATTACTTCAGGACAGCTTGAATGAAATCTGTTCACCTCAGCAATTTCCGCAGGTCAAATGTTCATTTCACGTCGTTCCTCTACATTTGCATTAATAACTTGGCTAAAGTAAAATCAATCCATGGGGACTTTATAAAATCCCCGCTGTGATGGCATAAACCCCAAAAAACACAAACCATTCAAAGAAATGTCCCGGTTGTTGGGGTGAGGCCTCCGGCTGTGTGATTTGTACACAGGTTGTTCGCTTTGAGGACGAGGACGTGCTCACAGCTTCTTTAGTCGGCTGTATGTGTCTCTCTTGCTGTGCTCCACTGTCCAGGTGCGACTCTGCAGGCGACATTTCCTCAGGTTCTCCCTGAAGGCCGATAAGATTGTGGTTCACAGTGTGACTACGTGTGGGGGAAATAAAATATACACTCAATAAAGACCCATCAAGTTTCATTCAACCACTATTGTGTGGAGAAAGACTAGAAGTAAATAAAAAATGTGAGGACAGAAAGCGAGAGACAGACGGAGAAAACACACGCAGTCCAGGTGTGTGAACATTGGACAAATATTGGCATCTACATTATGTTTAATGCTTGTCTTATTGGGGTTCTCTTTGCCCCAAAACACTCAAATCTACAGTTGAAAAAGTCAGTTACACAGAACCAAAATGACAGTAAACCCAACCAAAAACCAAGTCCTACACTAGACAGGGTCGCTCTCTTTTTAAAGAAATTTAACATCAAGGATAATAGTTTGTAATGTAATGCAACAGTGATTCACCTACGTTTGAGTAGTTTCCTAGACTAGCTAAAGAAACACAAACCTTTACATTTAAGCCAGTTTCACTAATTCCACTGAGCTAATTTACTTTAAATAATATCTGGAATTATTTGATTGACCTTTGTTGGTGAAAGTGGTGCGTCTACAACCAAGTAAAACTAACCTGGAAATGTGGGAAGATGTTGTATCCACCCTTGAGGATGTAGAGCTCAGGGTAGTAGAGTTTGGGATAGTCGTTCAAGGCACGGTCTCTCTCCTTGCCGAAGAGACACATTCGAGGCCCTCGCTCCGACGAGAATTCACAGTGGAAGATAAGGATTACTCGTTTTTCTGGGCGAGATGGGATAATGGGGGTCTTGAGGAGAAACTCCTCCACTCGGTCCTCTTGGTGCAGGTTCAGAGCCCCCTGAGATGTCAGAGACACCCAAAACATTTAGTTATCATTTACAAGACCTGGGCCACAAAGTGTTTGTACCGAAGTTTGCTCAACTCTGTAAGTCGCTTTCGGCAAAAGCGTCTGTCAAATGACTAAATGTAAAGTTGTTCAACATTTGCATTTGCCAGATGTGAAGGACAAAGGATTTTAAAGGCAATTTTAAAAAGGTTTTCAACTGCCACATTCTTTCTGCAGGAGCATGTACATTTAGTCTTAAAAGTGAAACATTTGTCCAGTATTTTTGTGACAGTAAAAGTCCATATAGTTCAGGAGTATTGGCAAGATAAAACCACCCGATGTCATGAGTCCACTCCGGTCACTGTTGCCCTGGTTACCTTAGTTTGTTTCTCTGTGTTTTCTATCTCACACTGCTCCTCCCCGTGCTCCTAATCACCTAATTCTGATCACCTGTTGCCTCCCTATCTTAAGCCCCTCTCACCTGTTTCTCGTCGCCGGATCAACTTGATTCATTCTCAGACACACGCTCTTGTTGTAAGTTTCCCTGTTGCCTGACTCCCTCGTCGTCTTGTGTTTTTTGTGAGTAAGAAGATTTTGTTATTTTTGTGGATTTTTTTGGTTTTGAGTTTTTTGGCTCCCGGGTTTTCTACTTTTTGGGTTTTGTTATGCCCGGTCGAGTTTGCGTTGTTTCCTCTGGTTATTGTAAGTCAACAAAACAAACGTTCTTCGCTTGTCCTTTTTCGGCTAGCCGCTTTCAGTTGATACTTTTTTTCTCCTAATTTGTTACTTTGGATTGTTTTCTTCCTGTTGACAACCTTACCTGCTCCTGGCCGATTCCTCACGAGACTGCCTTCTCCAACCATCTATACCGTAAGCCCAAAAACAAGTTGCCTCAAATTCATCATTTCTCTGCCTTCTCTCATCCCCTTTTTATCCCCTAGGCTACCGCTTATCCCTCTGTCGTTTCCTTCGGTCCTGGCCAGCAGCAGTCAACCACCACCACCACAACGCTCAATAAAATTGGTTCTGTGCTTCAATTTCTGCGTCCTCCAGTCTATTTTCTGGGTCCTCTAAAAATACTAATAGTAGTCGTGATAGATTGATCCGGCCACCATGGACCCAGCTGGAGGCGCAGATTGGAAGCTCAAAGTAGAAGGCGCGTTGGCCCAGCATGACACCAATCTAGCCAAGATCCAGGCTGATCTCGGTTCTATTTTTCAACTACTCCAACGGGTCGTTTCTGCACCTCCGGTTTCAGATCCTCCTCTCCCGCCATTGCCTCCCTCCCCTCTTCCTCTAGCCGAACCCAGACCTGCCTCGCAGGACTTCTGTGTTGCTCCCCCCGAGAGATACGATGGTGATTCAAAGTCGTATCGAGCGTTTCTAGTTAAGTGTAGGTTACAGTTCCGTATGCGACCCTCAGTCTTTCCTGTCGAGGAATCCAGGGTTGCTTACGCTCTTTCCTTACTGTCGGGTCGAGCCGGGATCTGGGGAACATCCAAATGGGAGAGGGGTTCCTGGTCGGTTCTCTCTTTTGAATCTTTTGCCGAGGAGCTACTTAGAGTTTTTGGACCAGCTAAATCTGAGCAGGATTCCTCTCGTCTATTATCTAAGCTCACTCAAGGGAGCGGGACGGTGTCCGAGTACGCGGTCGAATTTAGAACTTTGGCGGGAGATTGTTTTTGGAACGAACCCCCTCTGGTAGAAAGATTTTACCAAGGTCTCTCCGAATCTTTAAAAGACGAACTGGCCTCCCCGAACTCCCCGAGTCACTCAACGCTCTTATTGACACTTGCGTCCAGGTAGACCATCGAATCCGTGAGAGACGTCCCAGGTTTCATTACCTAAGTAATCCGTCCCATTCTCCTGTTGCTACCGCTTCACTCCCCTCCCCATCCAGACCAGTAGTTTCCCGGAATTCTTCTGAGCCTATGCAGTATGGGAGAACGCGTCTTTCTCTCGAGGAACGAGAGCGCAGATTTAAAAACCGTCTGTGCTTGTATTGTGGCCAATCCGGGCACCTGATCAGGTTCTGTACGCTAAAAGGGGGGGCTCATCAGCAGACAGGGGGAAACTGTTGAGCCATACTCCTAGCACTCTTCCCCTCACCACTCGACCACTGTTGAACGTTACGTTGCAGCTCGCTGACCGTTTAACTCCTCTTGCCGCGCTAATAGACTCCGGAGCAGACACAGAGTTCATGGACGAGGGTTTGGCCCGTAAATTAAAAATTCGGCTCATTCCTCAGTCCACACCGGTCCCCATCCGAGCCCTAGACGGTCATTTGTTGAACCCCAGTGCCCTGCAGACTGTTCCCGTTCATTTGACCATAGAGAATCATCACGAGAAAATCACATTCCAAGTTATTCGTTCCCCTACTCTACCTCTTGTTCTCGGATCTTCCTGGCTCTCCTGTTTACATGACACTCAAGAAATCTGCTTTCCCTGGCTCCAATCCAGTTACTTAAGTGCATGTACATGCACTCACTGATGGTTTGTTTGTGTTGCAGATATGATGCCTCTTTTGCATAATTACATTACTGTGGATGCAGACATGTTCCTGTCCAACCCGAAGCACTTAGAGATCATCTATAACATGTGCAAAAAGGTTGGGTTACAAATGTCTTTACCTACTGCAGATCCCCAGTTTCTCCATACGGCTGCAGACTCTTGACGGTTTTTCAATCTTCAACATTTTGTAGGTGCTGACTGTAGATGCAGGTGAGGATGCAGAGTGTCATGCTGCCAAACTCTTGGAGGTCATTGTACTGCAGTGCAGAGGCATTGATCAGGTCAGTAACAGCCTTTTGCAGCACAGGCCTTCGCTCACATCTACATTCTTCTTTGTCTTTATGTCGAGTATAACAATGTTCTTTATTGACAGCAGTAAGGATTTAGACCTGCTTCTTGCAGAAGAATGTAATCTCACAAAGCAGGTACTGTAGCTGGATGGCGCAGATCGTCCATAGACCACAGGGTCAGTGGTTCAATCCCCAGTCCCTCCTTGCTGCATGTTGAAGTGTCCTTTGGCAAGACGCCTAACCCCAAGTTACTCTCAGTGGGCCAGATGAGCACCTTGCATGGCAGCCATTGCCATTGTGTGTGTACCAAATTACTTGGATAAAAGTGTCTGCCAAATGACTAAATGTAAATGTAAAACCCTCTTCTGCTAAGGCTCAACAGCTACAGCTGGTCACCTGCTAATTGCAATTCTTGGCCAAAATACTGAATCCCAAGTTTCCCCAGCTATAGTGTCCCAGACTTGTACCAATTCCAAATATAAGTAAGGCCTTTGCGAGAACCCCACAGTGGCCATAAACCAATGCTTGTCAGGAAATAAAAATGCATCATAGAACTAAAGCAAAGAGGAAAACTAAGGTAGACGGGGCCAATTTGGACGCTTCAGTGTTGATCATGAACATTAATCATATACCATACACTACAAATTGCATTTCTATGATAGTGTTGTGACTGCTTGTATGAATCAAGCTTCAGTCAAATGTTACATTATCAGAAATATGCTGATCATGTGTGATAGTTAATTATTTGGCATGTTCATTTTAGATTGAAACGAATAAGTAATGTACATTATTTTTTTTATATTTGACAACTACAATTGAACAATTACTTTTCAAAACTGATTATGAATGGTGATTATGAATTAATATTCTGATAAAAATCCAAATGACCAGCTCCCACTGTGAGACTAGGGGCAGATCTTAGTTTTCAACTCTCAAAGAGTGTTTTATATGCAGTAATACATTTTAATGGATAAATTTATGTTAATATTTAATAGCCAAAAATTCAAGGTTATTAACAGGCTTATTTTTCTGTTCCCCTCCTGCAGTGCATCCCTCTGTTTGTGGAGGCAGTGCTGGAGCGTTTGATGAAGGGAATTGAAGTCCAGTGAGCTGAGGACCATGTGCCTGCAGGTTGCAATCGCTGCTCTGTACTACAACCCAGCCCTTCTCATCCACACTCTGGACAACATGCACTTCCCACACAACCCACAGCCGATTACTGCCCACTTCATTAACCAGTGGATGAATGACACCGAGTTCTTCCTGGGGTGAGGATAAGGCTTTTTATCTGGATAGATTTAGGGCTGGGTATCAAACCTTGGCACTTTCTGGGCACTGACTGAATTTATTCAAACCTATCCACTACAGAAAAATACCTTGTCATTTGATATTAAATGTTGATAACCAAGCATGGGATAACAGAGCAAAATTTAATAACTGAAGGAAGCAGCGCGAAAGATGAGTAAATGTGAAAACAAAGTTATGGTGTTAATGACCGTCTGTCCTCTGTGTGGCTGAATGCGGGACTCAGTCCTGCATACACACATAAGGGACATGACGTCAGGAGGAAACAGATGGAGCTTAGCTGAGGCAAGACACTCAATTTCATAAGGTTGATGATGGTCTTTTTACGCACAATATAAGCGAGTAACAAGCCAATGACACATGGGAAATGGCCCACACTTATAGATCACTTTTCCACGCGTTGGTACTCAAAGCATTTTACACTGCTTCTTATTAACCCATTCACACTCACAATCACACACACTGATGGGGGAGCTGCCAAAAATCAACTTCAACTAAATTCAATTTCATCTACATATCCACCTGCTCTCATCATCATGCTGTGGCTCACAGCTCTGTTCAGCTCACTGGCAAGACTGTACAAACTGGCCAATCAGAACAAGGTGGGCTCAGAGTAAGGTCTGTGAACGTATTGAAATAGCTGAAATAACGCAGAGATCTCTTTGTACTGCTGTACATGTGATGGGATTAATTTACTTGAGACAAAACAGCTAATTTGTATTAAGATGCCAATAATAGTTTCAGACCATTTATCAGCTGTGGTCTTTGGAAAGAATCTTTTGCCAGCTTTACTACTTTTCTGTAGTAAAGTCTGGTTGGAATACAGTGTTTTGAAAGGTTTAACTTAGTTGCCTTAGTAAGCAGTAAAGTATTTGTGGATTGTCCTCGCCAGCCTCTCTCCTCAATTCTCTCTCCGATCCGCTCTTCAGGCTCCATGACCGCAAGATGTGCATTATCGGCCTAAGTGTGCTGATGGAGGTCCCCTGTCGGCCACCAGTGCTCGAGGGAGTTGCCGCTCAGATTGTCCCCTCCATCCTGCTCCTGTTCTTGGGCCTCAAACACCTCTACGCATCTCGCCTCATCAACAAACCAGACCTGCTAGCACGTGCAGGCCCTCAGGACGAAGACCAAAAAGAGTGAGGAAAAAACTACAGGAAGAGAGGTGAGAATAAAGCTGAGTAGAGGGAATTTGTTGGACCAGCAGGACAGAGGTGAAGCAAAGCAAAAGAATGAATAAGGATAGAAAAAAAAAGAGGATAAAAATTGGCTTAGTGATGGTAATGAA
Organism: Channa striata; assembly: GCA_033026295.1. NCBI lineage: Eukaryota > Metazoa > Chordata > Actinopteri > Anabantiformes > Channidae > Channa > Channa striata. The sequence continues at coordinate 7,604 of JAUPFM010000294.1, forward strand.
ATGAGATTCTGCAATGGATCTTCTACTGCGCAAATCTTCATTAAGCCCCAAGCTCAAATTAGCTACAGCACATTTACTTTCTTACTCCCTCAGGCTTGACTTTGCTTCAGTCAAGCGTAAAGGAATTAGATTTCTAAACCTTGTCTACTGCTTGTGGGGCAGGCTAATAAATTAACTTAATGTTATCGTGACAGCTAAGGGTTTCTCCTGAGGCTTGGTATTTAAAATGCATTGATTCAACCACTATAAATGAATCTGAATGGTGTGTACGTTTTCTTTCAGTTAGAGTTAAACGTTCTGTTATGAAATATGCTTTCAGTCAAGGGGGAAGAATGTAAAATGACTATCATATGGTAAGTAGTACCTTATGATTTTTTTGTTTTTCTCAGCTGTACCTGCTGTTAGGTATTTATTTCTAGTGAGAGCAATATACATATTTAGCACAAACCAGCCACAACATTAGCGCTGGTTAATGTGATGGAGGATAAGAGTCAGCATGGTCACTCTGAGCAGTCTGAGGCTACACAGCAGAATGTGATGCATGGTGGTAGAAGTACACAAAGTGTTGATCTAAACATATTCTCTACTACAAGTATCACTTCAAATCTTTAACTGAAGTAAAAGATCTACATTTCACCTAAAGAAAAAAGTAAATGTACTTCACTTAGAAAATGATACACTTTCAGCAATACCTGTAGTAATTATGGCAAAACATGTACATTAATTCATAAAAAAAACTAAAGGTCAAAAGTCAATGTTGGTAAAAATGGAGCTGATTTTAAGTACTTTATGGGTTAAGAACCTGTCGGCACATAATGAAACGTCAGCATTTATTAGTCCATTATATCTTTGTAATAACATCATCTATGGTCAATAAACTTTTATATTTAACCAATGAGTATTAATTTTGTGGCTGACACACATGTATGCAAGTATGTGCATTACATACAGTAATTTGTCATGTGGTGTCCATATAACTTTTTAAAATTATCAAGCAGAATCTGCCTTAAGAGGGCTTTTATTTGAATTGTATTACTATCTGTCTTGACAGAGGAGATTCCAAGTGATGAAGATGAGGTGAGTGAGAACCATAATGCCATGCGGCAGCAGTCCAGCATGCCGACGGGCCAGGGTGGCGAGGATGATGAAGACTACTGGGATGATGATGGCTTTGAGGGAACGCCCCTGGAGGAGTATAGCACGCCTCTCAATTACGACAATGGAGAAGACGAGTATCAGTTCTTCACCTCCGCCCTGCTTAGTATGTTTTTTTTTTCCCTCAATGTCCAACAACCATAAAAGCAATGCAATACTTAAGATTGAAAAGTTTGACTTGCCGCATGCCCATGTTAAAACTTTTATTACATGCAAGTCTTGTCCTTTCTCACTACAGTGAGTCTCACTACATTTTGCACTTTCCCATCAAACTGCTCTGTGTGTGTATGTAAGGGGTCCAGAACACTGATGCAGCCTGGTACCAATGTTTGACAGCTTCACTCGGTGATGACCAGAAGAAACAGCTGCAGGAGATCTATAGCATCTCACAGCAGAGGAGGAGCACCACTGCTAAGGGCCAGTGGTGAGAGGAGGAGAGAGTGACTAATAACCAAATAACAGCACATTTGAAATCGTTTTATACTTTGCAAAACTCTTGGAGACTTTTTTTTTTTTTTTCTGTTTGTTGCTCAATTTTGTTTTTGTAACTGTTTTAAAAAAACTAAGTTAAAGAAAATCATAAGTTCATGTAACATTTTTTTGAGTCATTCTCTTTTTTTCTTTAAGACTTCCTTTACTGAATCTCTTTTGGCTGCTTTAATGCTAAAAAACTTCCATGTATTACTGTGGCTTGTGCGCATGTTGCAATGCTCATTTTCCAAGTATAGTCTAACCAAACTCAAATCACAGTGAGATCACATGAGATCATTTGTTTTGTAGGTATTTTATAATACATACAATACATAATTGCTGAAATAAACCAGTCAACTGACTGGACGACGTGAGAATTCCTAGATTCTGACTCCAACCAAATCATAATCCCATTACAGAGGAAAAAAAAATTCTTTGCTGCAAACTCAATTGATGAGCAGAGTTGCTGTGCTCTCCATTAGAAATGTGTACTTTTTTGTAATTACTATTGCTTGCTTTTCTGATTTAATGTCTAACAGAAAGGCTCTCTTCCCTTCAATTCTTCCATATTCATCAAATTTGAACAATTTAAACAGGTCCTGCGTCTGTTTTAGTATGGGTTGTGAGGCCCATACTAAAACAGACGCAGGTAAACCGATCGGATCACAGAACAGTGATTAATGTGGCATGACACTAATCAATCCAAACCTTTAGAATGCCCCAGTGCCCTGTATTGTCTATCTGCCAATGATTTTCAGGTACCAGGCATCGGGATTTTTGCTGAAGGTCCAACAGAACAACATGTGGTTATTCAATATTTACTACTGCTTAAGTAAGTTTTGAGATTTTTAAAAATAATTTTGCAGTTGACATTTTCCTCAAATGCACATGTTGTATATTATGGTGTGCAGAGACTTTGTTTAACCAAACACTTATCTTACCTGATTAGATTTGAATCCACAGATAAAGGCATTCAAGGTGTGATACTTCAGGAATGCAGCGTATTTCAACACTGAACCAGTTAATTGCAGTTCTTCTTTCAGCCTCCAGGTGTCGCAAAGTCGCTTTGTTATCCCCAGATTACAGTATTGAATCCTCCTGTCTGTGGAGGCATGAAAAGCTTAGGGATGGACACTGGTTTTAAATCTGATAATGATGTACACGTACGTTTCCTATAGATTGTGTCACTGTGTTTTTAATATCATGGGTTGGGATGAGATCACATTACTTTTTTGAACTTGCACTGTCATACTTCTGTCTTTCTACTAAAAAGCAAAGGTGGCAAAAGTACGTACACTCTCACTTAAGCAGGACTTCAGTGGAAAGTACAGGCTCTGAAATACAAAGTGTTCAAGTAAAAAGTTAATTTCTGCACAAAGCTAACTGGATATCATGTCATATAAATAGGAGATTATTGAACCATCTTGCTTCATGTAATATTAAAAATATAGTGAAAGGATGAGTATCAACTTTGCTCCAATTTGCAAATTTTTTTTTATTGTCTGCACCAC
>JAUPFM010000295.1:0-10478 GCA_033026295.1 Channa striata
TGACCATAAAATCGTATTTTATGAACAAATTTGGAGTTTGGCACCTGCAACACGTTCAAAAACATTTTCTTGTAATTATTCGATTATTTAAGTCCCGGCTTTTATGAACACTGAGTTTGCAAGAACAGAATTTCGAATTGCCCCTGACAATACACAATAGTTACACTGTTGTGTTTGATGTGTCGCAGTTTTATCTTGAAACCGACAAAAAGGACGAGATCAAGCAAAACATCAGATGTCACATGATGCAAATGTTTCAGGTCCTGGATAAATATGAGGATGGAAACACCTGGTTGGGAACCAGGTACCGTAGCACTGACTCAAAACCAGGAGAGTGGCCTGTGTCCTACCACGGGACTTCAAAACCAGGTGCTGAAGGCATCATCGACGGCGGCTACAAGGTTTGATTATAGTTTTATTATTTTCAGCATTAAAAACATATTTCTACATAATAACAATGTGAAATATTAGAGCATGGATATAATGGACAGCAAACCCCTTCCGATTCTTATCACTTCTCCTGTCTGCTTGTACTTTCCAGCCTGGCCCGCGTAAGGTGTATGGCAGAGGGATTTATTCCACACCACTCATGAGCACAGCCACTAAATATGCGTTTCAAAAAAAGTTCACCTCTACGAAGACGGGGAAGACGTACGAAGTGATCCTGCAGAATCGCATTAACCCAGAGTACAGGAAGAAACACAACAACGACGAGTACTGGCTGATTCCCATCCCAGCGGGAACGTCCCCTTCACAGGAGCAGGTGATGGTGGACAGGTCCATTCGTCCTTACGGCCTTCTGCTGAAAGAGGTCTGAGAGCGAAGGTTCACAAAGCGACATAAGTCTGATCGATGAAGCGAACACAATGTCTTTAATATAAAAATATCACAATGTGATTTACATGCAGTCCGATATAAGAACATAGTGTGACAGCCGCATGCAAAGGTTGAATAAATGCAATAAATGCATAAAAAATGTCTTTAGTTTGAAAAAATTCTGTCCTGCTGTGTGTTTTACATGTCATAGATGTAAGAAAATATCGCAGCTGATTCAATAAACAATCTAAAACTACTTTGCCTTTGTTTTTGTAACTTTGACTCCACAGCAAAGACGCCTTCATATTCACAGATTTTGTTCCTTTACCACTGATGAAGAATGACACAATGTCCTCGTCTTTCCATACATTCTCCTTAAAATCTTAGATTTCACTCTCCTTAAAAAGATTTTTGACCGAAGGACACAAGATGAGGACATTTATCAGATTTGTCACCCGCTGCGTTTCTCACACGCTTTGATACGTCCCGTCTCTAGTTCCACTTCTCTTCCTGGCACTAGAATAAAGAAAGAAACTGCTGGGACAATATCGTCTCTCTGTCTGTCTGTCCTCGTGTTATCATCTCGAAGGCAGGACCCGTGCACACTCAAACGTGGAAACGTTGGAGTTCACTGAAATGAAAGTAAAAGTAAAATGGATTCCTTGAAAGACACTGACAACATAAACATTTCCTTTCAGGCTGGTTCACCCTCATAGTGAAAGTGAAGGTTCCTCTTCCTCACTTCCTTTAAATTTCAAACCCCCAACCTCCATCTGTGCCCTGTGCACCATTAACATAATAACATCTGTTTTTTTTTACAAAACAAAGTGATGTCCAGTCTTTACAAAAATTAAGTAATACTTATTACGCATGTTGCCTTATCGATATAAATCTCTGCACAAAAAAAAACCACATTCGTTTTTGGTGAGTCATATTTATGACGTCCAAACCCATTTCCTATAAAATAATGAGATTTAAATAAATAAATAAAAACTTAGTTTTTAAGCAGGAGTTTTGCTTAATAATCTCACTCTCCCTGAAAACATTGAATAACTGCTGTGTGACGATTCACCCGTCTGGTTTCACTTTCTATTCTGACTGGAGAGATTGGGGAAATTCCTGAGTCGTGAGGTGAAAGGATCCAAGTTTCCCACATGAATTATTCATTTTTGGAAGAACACAGCTGACTGATTGGTTCTGCTGTCTGCTCATAAATGTGAGCTCTGGCTCCTCGTCGATGTTGTGTCCACAGCGGCGCAGAGGAAACCTCAGGCTGTAACTGAACCCGTAAGACTGTGCAGGATGTTTGACAGTCACGTTGCACTAGAAGCTTTGGGCGCGCTCCTCAACGCCGAGGTGACGTCTCATCAGAAACTAGGGTCCCTCCGACAAGCTAGGCCTCCAAGAGCTGGAAGAGCACAACACGAGCCGCTGTCGATCCCGCATTTCATCACAAAGTTGTTTCAAGCCCATGAAGCCAGGTAATAATTATTGCACACGTTGCACCGGGGAAGAACCGGTGGAAAGTTTTTTTTTAAGTTCACTGAACGTTTCTAGATCTGAGCTCAGACGTCTCATTATCAACTGATAAAACATTATGTGACACATGCAAAGTGACTTTGTGTGATTTCTCACAGTATCATTTTTCTAGCAGTTACAGCTGGGCAGATTATCACTGCAAATGATGGATTTTTACTGTTCTCCAACTGTTGATCATCATTTGGTGGAATTATTGAAAATATGAAGTGTGTCTTCTCCCTTTACAGCCAGGTGTTAGAATCCAACTTCTTAGGGATCCCAAGTATCTCACCAAGCTGTCACGTGCCACCAAAACCCAGAGTGGACCTAGAGGACGTCATAACAGGGAAGTGTCACATCATTGATGAGGAAGAATTCTTTGACCCCAAGTACAACTACGATTTTACCAATATTAAAGACACCAAGACTTTTTACAGAGGTGGGGAGAAGTATGAGCGTCCATGTGGCTGGCAGCGGTACGCCCTCAAGGTGAATATGTCTTTGTCTTATTTTACTCCAAAGGCCAAAATGTTTTCCCAGTTTTCTCCTTCATGTCATCAAAGACAAACAGACAAACCTTTCACTTCTTCTAAAATGCAATAAATACTCAAATCTGTGATTTGTCAATTTACTTGGACCTTTATTTATTTGAAAGTGATGGCGAAGAATAGCTTTGTTTTTGCTGACCATAAAATCGTATTTTATGAACAAATTTGGAGTTTGGCACCTGCAACACGTTCAAAAACATTTTCTTGTAATTATTCGATTATTTAAGTCCCGGCTTTTATGAACACTGAGTTTGCAAGAACAGAATTTCGAATTGCCCCTGACAATACACAATAGTTACACTGTTGTGTTTGATGTGTCGCAGTTTTATCTTGAAACCGACAAAAAGGACGAGATCAAGCAAAACATCAGATGTCACATGATGCAAATGTTTCAGGTCCTGGATAAATATGAGGATGGAAACACCTGGTTGGGAACCAGGTACCGTAGCACTGGCTCAGAACCAGGAGAGTGGCCTGTGTCCTACCACGGGACTTCAAAACCAGGTGCTGAAGGCATCATCGAGGGCGGCTACGAGGTTTGATTATAGTTTTATTATTTTCAGCATTAAAAACATATTTCTACATAATAACAATGTGAAATATTAGAGCATGGATATAATGGACAGCAAACCCCTTCTGATCCTTATCACTTCTCCTGTCTGCTTGTACTTTCCAGCCTGGCCCGCGTGCGATGTTTGGCAGAGGGATTTATTCCACACCACTCATGAGCGTAGCCAGTGAATATACGTTTCAAAAAAAGTTCACCTCTAAGAAGACGGGGAAGACGTACGAAGTGATCCTGCAGAATCGCATTAACCCAAAGTACAGAGAGAAACACAACAACGACAAGTACTGGCTGATTCCCATCCCAGCGGGAACGTCCCCTTCACAGGAGCAGGTGATGGTGGACAGGTCCATTCGTCCTTACGGCCTTCTGCTGAAAGAGGTCTGAGAGCGAAGGTTCACAAAGCGACATAAGTCTGATCGATGAAGCGAACACAATGTCTTTAATATAAAAATATCACAATGTGATTTACATGCAGTCCGATATAAGAACATAGTGTGACAGCCGCATGCAAAGGTTGAATAAATACCATAAATACTGGACTATAGAGCGCACCTAAGTTTAAGCCGCACCCGCTAACATTTTAAAGAAATATATATTTTGTTACATATAAACCGCATCGGACTATAAGCTGCCAATATCCAGGCTGAGAAATAATATCTGTTGTTTGCGCTCCTACTCATTGTTCACAGTAGGCATGAGGATGTTCTGTGCGCTGTTTTACCGGCATTACGGTAAAGAGTGCGTTTACGTGTATGTGTGGCTGGTATAACACATGTCGAGTGTACAGAGCCGACAAAAACGTCCTTGTTATAAATAAACGGCTTGTTCCATAGCCAAAGGAGAAGACGTCTCTTATTCTTCACGAATTACGCAGGAGTTGCTGCGCTCAACAAACGATTTTGTACCATAAGTGTTTATTCATACACCTGAACCTGAATGGTGCCTGTAACACGGCAGTAAAAGTGCTGATCACACAAAACAGAAAAGTCATGGTTTTATTAATCTTCCTCCTGTGCACTAAAACCAAGTTGCTTTATTTTTCTTCCTCCTGCGAACTGAAACCACTGAACACCAAACCACCGTCACTTTTTCTTCCTGCGCTCTGTTAAAGCGCAACTATTAAAGTCGCTTCATTCTCCCGTGCACTGAAACCACAAATCGCTATTCATCTTCCTCCTGAGCATTGAAACCACTGCCACACTCGATTTCCTTCACGGATAGCCAGATCGATGGCTTCAAATTAAAAGCTGCATCATAGGAATTTCTTGCGTGTTTTTCCATTATGAGGGGGTGAGGGTGTAAAAATATTACCGTATTTTGCTGTTGTGCGTCTTGGGTTGCATGCGCTAAGAATAAAAACTGGCGATTTTTTGTTTGCACTGACTTCCATCTACAGCGCCCATCTGAGGGCTGCAGAAAAATTCATAGAAAAGCCGCATCTCTGTAAAAGCCGCATGGTTCAAAACGTCGGAAAAAAGTAGCGGCTTATGGTCCGAAAAATACGGTACATCGAACTTTCTGCGGTGACGCCTGAGTTTTAGTGAGTTTCCTGCTCCACAGCAGAGATGCTTCAGTGGCTGGACGTTGACAGACATTATTCCAGTTTACATTTCTGATGGGGCATTTGAAAGACACGTGACATGAAACCACCTCACAGATTTTGCTCCTTAAATACAGTTTAAGAAAGTCTCACAGTAAGTGAAGCAGAAACGGACAGAATGTCCTCGTTGTTCCGCACGTTCTCCATCTAAACCACGCAGTGGTACTTCCTGTCCCTATTTCCACTTCTCTTCCTGACACTGGGATAAAGAAAGAAACTGCTGGGACAATATCGTCTGTCTGTCTGTCTGTCTGTCCTCATGTTATCATCTTGAAGGCAGGACCCGTATAGTTTCACTTCCTTTAAATTTCACCCTCACCCCCTCCATCGGTGGCAATAACATAATACCCAATGTCCTATAAAATACCTTCTAATACTGCAATTCAAAGCATCACAAGTTATTTCAAATTATCTAGAGAAAGTGATTTTGAACAAAAGGTCGAAACCTGGGGAAAATGTCCCTGCTTTACATGTCCTGCATACTTTGACTTTTTTGTTTTATAAAAGTACAACGTGATGTTCTGTCTTTACAAACCTTAATTAACATTTTTTATTGGTATATTATTACCTATTGTATTGTTAATATTTTGTAGGAAAACCAAATCTGCAGAAAAAAATACCAACTCTTCATTTGTGGTGACTCATTAAATACCTAAAAATTGGGGGGGTCATGTTGCACTGGAAGAACTTTTAGCCCTCGCCTCAGTTTGTATGAACTTTGCCCTCGTTTCCTGTGACAATAATATGTTTTTGAGCAGGAGCTGCCGGCTTTGGTGGATAATCTCAGTCTCTGTGTGCTGTGTATTTATTCTGATTTTGATTTACCTTCCTGGTTTTACTTTCATTCTGACTGGAGTGATAAGGTAAATCATAAGTCTTGATCCCAGATTCCCATTTTTGGAAGAACAGAGTTGACTGCTTGGTTCTGCTGTCTGCTCATAAATGTGTTCGTTCCTTAGGGGCACAAAACCAACCGGAGCTGTGCTGGAAAAAATCTCCTCAAACACGCTTGACGGCAGGGGCAGAGGTAGAGTCACCAAATCCACAAACTGCAATATGAAAAAATTCTCTGCTGCTGTCCAATGTTTTTTACATGTCATAGATGTAAGAAAATGTCACAGCTGATTCAATAAACAAACTAAAACTACTTTGCCTTTGTTTTTGTAACTTTGACTCCACAGCAAAGACGCCTTCACACATTTTGTTCCTTTACCACTGATGAAGAACAGTTTAACAGTTTTACAATGAATGAAGCAGAAACAGACATAATGTCCTCGTCTTTCCACACCTTCTCCTTAAAATCTTACTGCAACTCAACTGGACAGTCCAGTCTGAGATTTTATTTCAGCCTGAGGCAGAGACGTCAAAGACTTCCGCTGTTGTTTGGAGATTTGAGGACATTTATCAGATTTGTCAGTCACTGCGTTTCTGATACTTCCCGTCTCTATTTCCGTTTCTCTTCCTGGCACTAGAATAAAGAAAGAAACTGCTGGGACAATCTCGTCTCTCTGTCTGTCTGTCCTCACGTTATCATCTTGAAGGCAGGATCCGTGCACAGCAGTTTTGAAAACTTGGAAACGTTGGAGTTCACTGAAACAAAAGTAAAAGTAAAATGGATTCCTTGAAAGACACTGACAAAATAAACATTTACTTTCAGGCTGATTCACCCTCATAGTGAAAGTGAAGGTTCCTCCTCCTCACTTCCTTTAAATTTCAATCCCCCTCCCTCCATCTGTGCCCTGTACACCGTTAACATAACAACACAAAGCCTAAAAAAACTCTAGTTCTGCAATTCAAAGCAATTATAAGATAAGATAAGATGAACCTTTATCCGTCCCACAGTGGGGAAATTTCCATGTTATCATCAGTTATTTCTAATTATCCAGTGAAAGTGATTATGAACACAAGGAGAAAATGTCCCTGCTTTACGTGTCCTGTGTAGTTTGCTTCCATCATGAAACCGTAACACTTGTTTGATAGCACTTTACTTTGATGTTTTTCTCCTTAACTTAGATTTTATTGCTTGTTTGTTCCTCACTTGTAAGTCGCTTTGGATAAAAGCGTCTGTCTTTACAAACCTTAATTAACATTTTTATTGGTATATTATTACCTACTACTACTCTTTCAGCTTTTCCCATCAGGGGTCGCCACAGCGAATCATCCGTTTCCACTTCACTCTATCCTGGGCATCTTCCTCTCTGACACCAGCTAACCTCATGTCCTCTGTTAGGACATCCATATATCTCCTCCTCGGTCGTCCTCTCGCCCTCTTGCCTGGCAGCTCCATCTCCAACATCCTTCTACTAATATATTCACTATCCCTCCTCTGCACATGTCCAAACCATCTCAATCTGGCCTCTCTGACTTTGTTACTAACACAGGCAACGTGCGCTGTCCCTCTGATGAACTCGTTCCTAATTCTGTCCAACCTTGTGACTCCTAAGGAGAACCTCAACATCTTCATCTCTGCTGCTTCCATCTCTGCCTCTTGTCTCTTTCTCACTGCTACTGTCTCTAACCCATAGAGCAGAGCTGGTCTTACCACTGTCCTGTACACCTTTCCTGAGTCTTGCTGACACTCTTCTGTCACACAACACTCCTGACACTTTCCTCCACCCATTCCAACCCGCCTCCACTCGCCTCTTCACCTCTTTTCCACACTCTCCATCACACTGAACTGTTGACCCCAAGTACTTAAACTCCTGCACCTTCTTCACCTCAGCCCCCTGTAACTTCACACTTCTACCTTGCTCCCTCTCATTTACACACATGTATTCTGTCTTACTACGACTGACTTTCATACCTCTTCTTTCCAGAGCAAACCTCCACCTCTCCAGCTGTTCCTCCACCTGCTCTCTACTCTCACTGCAAATCACAATGTCATCTGCAAACATCATTGTCCAGAGAGATTTCTTTCTGACCTCATCTGTCAACCTGTCCATCAACATAGCAAACAAGAAGGGACTCAAAGCCGATCCTTGGTGTAGTCCCACCTCCACCTTGAACTCCTCTGTCTGACCACGGCACATCTCACCACCGTCATGCTTCTCTCATACATGTCCTGAACTACTCTGACGTACTTCTCTGCCCTCCCGACATCCTCATACAGTACCACAGCTCCTCCTCGGCACCCTGTCATACGCCTTCTCTAAATCCACAAAGACACAATGCAGCTCCTTCTGACCATCTCTGTACTTTTCCATCAACAACCTCAAAGTGAAAATGGCGTCAGTGGTGCTCTTACGGGGCATGAAACCATACTGCTGCTCACAAATCTCCACCTCCTTCCTAAGCCTGACTTCCACTACTCTTTCCCACAGCTTCATTGTGTGGCTCATCAGCTTTATCCATCTGTAGTTGCTACAGTTCTGCGTGTCACCCTTGTTCTTAAAGATCGGCACCAGAACGCTTCTCCTCCATTCCTCAGGCATCTTCTCACTCTCTAGAATCCTGTTAAACAGACTTGTCAGAAACTTCACTGCTGTCTCTCCTAGACACTTCCACACCACCACAGGTACATCATCAGGACCAACAGCCTTTCCGCTCTTCATCCTTTTCAGAGCCTTCCTCACCTCATCCTTTCTAATCTCTCCTATTTCCTGCTCCACAACATCCACATCTTCCTCCCTTCTTTCTCTGTCATTTTCCTCATTCATCAACTCCTCAAAATACTCCTTCCATCTTCTCTGCACACTCTCCTGGCTTGTTAGCACCTTTCCATTTCTGTCTTTAATCACCCTTATCTGTTGCACATCTTTCCCATCTCTATCTCTCTGTCTGTTTATCCTGTACAAGTCCTTCTGTCCTTCCTTCATGTCTAACCTGTCATACAGCTCATCGTAAGCTTTCTGTTTGGCCTTTACCACCTCCTTCTTCACTCTGCGCTGCACTTCCTTGTACTCCTGTCTACTTTCCTCAGTCCTTTCTACATCCCACTTCCTTTTAGCTAACCTCTTCCTCTGGATGCAGTCCTGTATTTCTTTATTCCACCACCAAGTGTCTTTATCATCTTTCCTCCTTCCAGATGACACACCAAGCACCTTCCTACCTGTTTCCCTGATTACCTCTGCTGTAGTTTCCCAGTCATCTGGAAGCTCTTCCTGACCACACAAAGCCTGTCTCAACTTCTGCCTGAATTCCTCACAAGTTTCTTCATTCTTTAGCTTCCACCACTTGGTCTTCTTTTCTGTCTTTCCTCTCTTCTTCTTCCTGACCACCAGAGTCATCTTACACACCACCATGCGGTGCTGTCTGGCTACACACTCTCCTACCACCACTTTACTGTCACTAACCTCTCTCAAATGACCTCGTCTACATAGGATGTAGTCCACCTGGGTACTCCTACCTCCACTCTTGTATGTCACTCTATGTTCCTCTCTCTTCTGGAAGTAAGTGTTAACTACAGCCATTTCCATCCTCTTAGCAAAGTCCACTACCATCTGTCCTTCTGGATTCCTGTCCTTTACACCAAACCTGCCCATCACCTCCTCATCACCTCTGTTCCCCTCACCAACATGCCCATTGAAGTCTGCTCCAACAACTACTCTCTCTCCTCTGGGGATACTCTCTACAACCTCATCAAACTCACTCCAGAATCTCTCCTTCTCTTCTAACTCACAGCCAACTTGTGGAGCATACCCACTGACTACGTTCACCATCACCCCTTCGATTTCTAGCTTTAGGCTCATCACCCTGTCTGAGACTCTTTTCACCTCTAGAACATTGTTCACAAACTCCCCCTTCAGGATCACTCCTACTCCGTTTCTCTTCCTATCCACACCACGGTAGAACAGTTTGTATCCTCCTCCAATACTACGTGCTTTGCTACCCTTCAACCTCGTCTCCTGCACACACAGTACATCTACCTTTCTTCTCTCCATCATGTCTGCCAGCTCTCTACCTTTCCCTGTCATTGTGCCAACGTTAAGAGTCCCTACTCTCAGATCTAAGCTCCTGCCTTTCCTCTTCTCTCTCTGACCACGAACCCTTCTGCCTCCTCTCCTTCTTCGACCAACAGTAGTCCAATTTCTACCGGCACCCTGTAGGTTAACAGTACCGGTGGCGGTCGTTGTTAACCCGGCCCTCGACCGATCCGGTATGAAAGTGGTATGGATGACTCGCATGTTTGTACTTGGCAAGTTTTACGCCGGATGCCCTTCCTGACGCAACCCTCTCTATTTATCCGGGCTTGGGACCGGCACAGAAGTTACTGGCTTGCAACCCCTGTGGCTAGATTAAGGTATATTATTACCTATTGTGTTGTTAATATTTTGTAGGAAAACCAAATCTGCAGAAAAAAAAAAAATCAACTCTTCATTTGTGGTGACTCATTAAATACCTAAAAATTGGGGGGGTCATGTTGCACTGGAAGAACTTTTAGCCCTCGCCTCAGTTTGTATGAACTTTGCCCTCGTTTCCTGTGACAATA
>JAUPFM010000296.1:0-10464 GCA_033026295.1 Channa striata
TACACAGTCGCACTTACAGAGACCTGGATTTACATCCCAGAACACGCCCCCCCCCCCTGGGTGCGCTCTCCACCGACTTTGCCATCTCTCACACTCCTTACCCACAAGGTCTAGGGGGGTGGGACTTGACTTCTTGTAGACTCCTGGAAGTTTTCCACGGCTGCACCCTTCAACAAACTGTCGTTGTTGTAATATCATGGCATTAGAATTACGGCAACGATTACAGCCCATGTCACTGTGATCTACTGACCACCTGGCTAGCTGGGGAACTTCTGTGATGAGCTGGATATGCTGTTCTCCCAGTTCCCTGAAGATGGCACTCCTCTCATCATCTTAGGAGACCTCAACACCCACCAAGCGGCTGGTGTGCTTACTCTTCTGAACACGTTTGACCTGAGCCTCTTCCCAACTCCACTGACCCACAAAGCTATCAACAACTTGGACCTCATTCTGATCCGGAACTGCACTGTGGACAACATTGCTGTCATTCCTCTGCATTTGTCAGATAACTTCTTCATTCAGCTCACATTCTTCATCCCTACATCCTCACATTCTCCTGCCGCACTGGTTGCACTCCACTGTAACGTTCGTAACAGCTGACAACTTTGCCTCCTTCTTCACTAACGAGGTGGCAGCCATCAGCTCCCAGTTCTCTCCACCAGGTGACATACTGCTATCTACATCTAACGATGCATCACACTTCACATTCTCAACCCTTTCAGAGGACAACGTATCCACCCTCCTCCCCTCGAATCGCCCGACCACCTGCTCTCTGAATCAGATCCCCTCCACCCTTCTTCAAACCGTTGCACCTATACTAATACCAGCCAATAAACAGATCATCAACACTTGCGGAGAATTACAGACCAGTCTCTCTTCTCCCATTTCTGGCCAGAACCCTGGAACGAGCAGTCTTCAATCAACTCTCAGACTATCTTTCCCTGAACAATCTCCTTGATATCAACCAGTCTGGCTTCAAGAGTGGTCACTCTACAGAGATGGCACTCTTGACTCTTGACTGTTGTGGAATCCCTACGGGCTGCAAAAGCTTCAGTTAATTCTCCTGTCTTAATTCTACTAGACGTATCTGTAGCCTTTGAAATTGTGAACCACCAGATCCACTTGACTGCAGTCTCTAACTTGGGCATCTCTGGACCAGCTCTAGCCTGACTTTTGTCTTACTTGTCTGTACAAACCTTCAAGCTATCCTGGCAGGGCCGTGATTCTAACTCTCATAACCTCTCTACTGATGTACTGCAGGGCTCTGTTCTCGGTCCTCTTCTTTTTTCCATCTATACTTCTGCCCTGGGCTCTATCATCCATTCACATGGCTTTTCCTATCACTGCTATGTGGATGACACACAGCTCTTCCTGCCTTTCTGTCAGATGACTTAACTGTCTCGACATGCATCTCTGCCTGTCTCTCTGACATCTCTGCCTGGATGAGAGAAAGACATCTTCAGCTCAACATCTCCAAGACCGAGGTTCTAGTTTTCCCAGCCAAACCTTCAACACAGCACAACATCGGCATCAACATTGGATCTGCAGTGATTGTCCATGCTAAGTCGGCCTGAAATCTGGTGGTCAGCATTGATGACCAATTGAGCTTCACGGAGCACATCGCGTCAGTCTCTAGGTCATGTAGATTTGCTCTCCACAACATCAGAAAGATCAGACCCTACCTCTCTGAGTATACGACCCAACTCATCATGCAGGCATTGATCAAATCTCGTCTTGATTACTGCAAAGCATTGTTGATGGGGTTTCCGGCATGCACAACCAAATCCATGCAGATGATCCAAAATGCGGCAGCATGCCTCATCTTTAATCAGCCAAAAAGGATTCACATCACATCGCTCTTCTGATCTCTACAATGGCTTCCTGTGGCCATGTGTGCAATGATTCAGTTCAAAGCTCTGTCTATTGCCCACAGAGTGGTCAACTCTACAGCTCCGGCTTCCTTAAACTCAATCATTTATTTCTAGAATCCCTCCCGTCCGCTGCGCTCAGCCAGCGAACATTCACAATGGTGGAATGAGCTACCAAACTCTGCACGCTCAGGGCCCACATTCACTACATTTAAAATACTGCTGAAAACAAAACTCTTCCGTATCTTCCCTTGCACTTAGAAAAAAAACTTCTGCTCTTTCTTGTACTTGCATCTCATGAAACAGTAAAACACGTCTTTGATAGCACTTTGATATTTTTCTCTTTGACTTAGAAGTTCTGCTTGCCTTGTACCTCACTTGTAAGTCGCTTTGGAGAAAAGCATCTGCCAAATGATATATAAAAAAAATATAAACGTTACAATCACACAGATACAGTTAGCTTATGATCTGTGTCATATTCTGAATATGGTTAAAACCAGGATAATTCAGTGCATTCAGAATTTTTCAAACCTCCTTCACTTTTATCAATTTTGTTATGTTGCAGCCTGATATACAGTTGTTCAAATACATTTTTTACTAATTAATCTACACTTAGTAAAGACAAAGAGTTTTCTCTTTACTAGTTTTCACTTTGTCTTTATGGGATGTTGAGCGTACGTTCATGGGGAAAATTAATTTTAAACAACGGTAGCATCAGGCTCCAACATTAAATTATTGAAAAAAGTTGAGGAGGTCTGAAACTTTCTGTCAGTTACTACTGAATCTGCATTTGAATGTTTGCTATGGCCTATGTTTACAACAGCTATGCAGAAGAAGTAATTTTAACTTTGGGCTAATTCTTAAATAACAGTTCCCAAAACAACAGTGTTTCTTTTTTCACGAAATGCAGATAATGTTTTATTGCCTGTACTGTAACTTATCGAAACAAACCAGTTTTTTAAATACCTGCAGTGCATAACATCAAATAAATTGCTTGTTGAAAAAATACTCAGCAATTAATGCAAAATATAACCTTTAAGCACAGCTACAGTATGTATGCATAAAATGGTATTAGTTTTATGATCGCATGCAAATTTATAAGTTTTAAGTTTTCTTAAATTTGGTGTCACTATTTTGATTGTACAAAGTCACAAGCCTACATGTCTTTTTCTTTCATCAGAACAGTTCATAAAGGTGGCCTAGAACATTTGTCACGAATATTATTTAGAATTCTTTTTCTTATTTTTGTTAATTTTAAACCATATATGAGAGGATTGCTAACTGGTGGAATTAGGAGAAATTCCATTGCCATAAAATTCTGGACATTTTGTGATAAATCTTTTGAGCTAAATCGCATGTACAACAAATCAAAATACAAACACACGGTAAAAATGGCAACAGAAAACACATGTGGCATACATGTCTGCATGAACCTGCTCATGTTTTCTCTAGATTTTAGACATGTTTTGATCATATATATATAAGTCCACACAACAAAACAAGCATGGCCAATATAAAAGGTATAATTGAAAGCTGGAATTATAGTAGTTGCAACTGAGACAGAACAAGCCAGATTATTAACTAACCAATTAACACAGTAGATTTTTGGAATGAGTGAGCCACATAACCTTGATGTTGATGTTATTGTGCTCAAGAATAACAGATAAAATGGAACAATCCAAGCAAAAAACACCAATAAACTAATTCTCTGCTTAGTCATCACAGAGTGGTACACCAGAGGACGACATATGGCCACATATCTGTCATAGGCCATTAAAGCTAGAAGGGAGAAATCAGCAGCAGCAGAAGAGTGCAACACAAAACCCTGCAGAAGACACCCAGCATGAGAGATAATCTGAGCAGGAGACAGAAGGTCGCTGAGGAATTTGGGGTAAAATCCAGCTGTCCCATAAAGTCCATTGATACACAGGTTACAAAGGAAGATATACATGGGTTCATGAAGACTTTTGTCTCCAATGATTGTGGCAATAACGGTCACATTTACCAACCAAATCACACAGTAACACAATAAAGTCACAGTAAAAAGAGGGACTCTGTAGTTTGCTGTGCCATTTAACCCTGAAAGAGTAAGCATAGTAATTACTGATATATTATCCATCATAAAATTTTTATGTAAACCTGAAACACCTTTATGTAATTTTGATACTGTGCAACAGAATCCACAAAAATGTAATTAGCATAGTCTCATATGTTGGAAATAATAATATAATGTGCAAGAATATTTTATATTCTCTCATAGCAGTAGCTCTCAACAGAGTTGTCAACATGGGACTTCAATCTACCAATCATGTTGTAGCAAGTTAAGCAAATAAGCAAATTTAAAGATTTCCTTTTACGTAAACATAGGCATTTCCGCATTTTTGTATTTTATTAAAAACAATATTGCTGGGCTTGAGTTTGGCTAAAAAGGTGCGGAATTTGTTCACATTTGATTGAAATGGGGCAAATGTGAAGTTAGAGACATACCGACATCAAAGAATTGGAGGTGATAAAGACTGTTGTACAACTGTTGTAGTGGCTCACATCTGCTTTGCTTGGGTTGAACTTAAGAAAAGAGCCGAAAAGCATGTAACACTCCACAAAGACAACTGATTCCCCCAACAGCCTGGTGCTGGTTGACCACTGACCGTGAGCATTGTGTTTCACAGCCATTTGGATGCATTTCTCTACTGATCTGCAGTGGCAGCAGAGCTGACGTACAGAGGTAGTGCTTTCAGAATCGTGAAATAAAGTCAACACAGACATCAAGTCATCAACAGAAAGGCAGAAGCATCCTCACAATATGGCACATTAAAACAAAAAGGAAAGAAAAGAAGTTTTTCCACCTATTCTAAAAGAGCAATCGATATCATCTGTTAGGCTCCAGGGCAGCATCTGACGTGCATTTTCTATATACATAAAATACTTCCATGGCCCTTCCACTTACAGCATCTACATAGCCTCCAGAGATTGAAACAGCCCATAAGCTAACAGTAAGGTCACACAGTGTGTGTAAGAAGGATACCATCATCATTAATTCACTTCATTATTTTGAATGTGTTATCCATGATTGTTTTATACTTCAACTTGAAAAGTAAAAGCTAAGCCGTGGATGTAGTTAGCACAACTGGATACTAGACTCAAACATGATCACTTGGATAAAACCTCCCTATTATTTTGCAATGCAGGAAGTGTCTGTGCTTTTCCTTCCTGGGGATAGAGGGCCAGTATGAGCGGTTATAGCTAGAGCTCCACACCTTCTGGAGCAATTACACAGAATGACCTTTGCCATAAATTGGAAAAAGACGTCTCCCCAGCGCACTTAGGTCATGATTTACCAGGGAGTGTAGCTGTAATTAGTCAGCATGAGAGCATACCTCTACCTTTGTTACATCATGGGAGATTCTCCTTGGTGGTCCTACTTCACAGGGAGACTGTTGCCTGCACACAGACGTAGTTCAACAGATTTGGAACAGGTTTGGTAAAGCTGGGGTAGATGCTCTCATGTATTATCCCTGGCCCGACGACTTTCTTGTGCATTTCCCCCCATAAAGCTGATTCCACCTCTGAAGGATCAGCTCCAGATATAGAGTCTGGCAGTGACTCCTGGTTTCCATGCTTACAGAGGATGACGATTGGCCATGTCCGGAGGCAGCCATTAAGGTGGGTGCCCAAGGTTACTTCTCAAACATCGTCATTATCACATGCTGTGAAACGGGCTGCATTTCAATGTCGTTGGAAGGAGAAGCATCCGACCTACCACTCATTTTCTTTTTTCGTAGCTGCTGCTGTAGAGGAATTTGGCATCTAGCACCAAGACTTGGCACCATTTCGTCTTGTCACAAAGAGTTGATAACAGGTCTCTGTTCATCTCGACCAAAGCAATAATTGAGGAGAATGAGGAGGCGGTGTGGCATGTCAGTGGGTGACACAATAGAAACCTTCTCTGGTGTTTTATGCTTTTGTGTTCTTTTGAGCTGCAGACTCTCAACTTTTTATAGGGAAAAACTGCATTGTTACTAGCTATGACTTGCTCCAAAATGATGACTCATCTTGCAGTTCTTTCTATCTACTATGCTTATAAATTTAAGAGGGTCACACTTTGGCTATAATGCACCCTAATCCATTTCATATGCCTAAGAGTGTCAGCAGCTAATTTAGCCTTGGCTATCAGTAGCTCCCTCAAAGGAAGCAAAACTATGAAGAATTTTTAACAAAAGCCTGATAGCCTCAACTTTAACATGTACAAAAGCTACATGACCAAGATAATGGTAAGCTTTGCCTCTGCCAACTGGTTGAAGCAAACAAATGCAATCACGGAGAGGTATCACTGTAAACAACCAGATCATCAAGGTAAACTGAACAAGCTCCAACCCTGATACAAAAATGTTCAATAACAAAGCAAAGCATATGAATGGGGTTTTGTGAATGAATTGACTTCACTCAAATCAGTGCAAAATCTTGGTGTTTTATGTGGACAAGGATACAGGGAAAAGCCCAGCTTGAGGATGACAGCACACCTATATCATTTTGGAGCTTTTAATCAACCTCAGCATTCAGATGTTTATTAAATTGCTGTCTTACTGGCTGAGCATCCCCAACGTCAATATCATGCACTAACCAATCAGTATGGAAAGGAAAATCACTAAATAAGCATGGGTATTCCCAACTGAGATGGGCCAGTTCTTTTCTTTTCGACTGAGGTAAATGAGAAAGCAACTCATCTAAATTACAGAGAGATTCAAAATTTTTCTAATTACTATGCAACATACCGTCCTCTGGTTTAGGGACATCTTCATTGTGCACAACAGACACAGAATTAACCATCAGACACACAACCATAATATGGTTTAAGAAGATTGATATGACAAAGTTGTGTTGGCTTTTTAAATCCTGGCAACACAATGTTCTATATTTCAGATTTTTTCTGTGATAATATATGGGCCCATATTCCTGGCCTGACATTTTACAATAGGCATGACAGCAAGGACCTGGTTGTCCACATTAAACTATTGGTGCTTGATAACATGGTCATATAACTTCTTTTTTCTTTCAGATACCTGCAAATTGTCTCTCACCATACACCAAAGCCTCTACCGAGCTCAATGCAATACGCTTGCAGGAGAGACCTCAAAGATTGATGGAACCACCCTAGAGCCCCCAGGCTCTGTGCATGATAGACTGTGTTTAACACGCAACAGCTTCAATACCTGTCCAATACCTGTTTCACTTCCTGTCAAGATAATACAAGTTTTCTAGGGTTAATTTTTGGGCAGTTTCTCTGTTTCTGTCTGTAGAAGTGGCACAAAGAAAGAAATGATCTGATCTTGCATATTCATTTCACAAGACAATTTTATTGTAATGATGCAGAGGTTTGTTTGTGGTTAGTAAGCACACTGAATCAGACAACATTGTTACAGAAACCTAGAATTACCTCATTACATTACAGTCACAGTGTTACTTGTAACAATAAATTATAAAAAAGTATTACTATAACATGTCAGTCTGCAAAATTTTGACATCTGACCAGAATCTTTGCTGGTTCAGTAACAGCTTACATGTTTAAACAAATGCAAATGTGCCCCAGACCACGAGTAGGGCTCAAACTGTGACTAATATTTTCAATAATTGTGTAAAAAAGAATCACAATCTGCCGTGATAGGGGGAGATATGACAATGGCTATCCAAAGTGGGACCAAGCCCATGTAGATACATTCATCATGATGGTTTGTAATGCAGTTCCGCCTCAAAGGTCACACACATACAGCTGTGATTTCTACCCTTTTCTACATATGAGTCACTGTGCAATACTCAATATGATTCCAGCATGCAGAATTCCCCTAACTGACTGATCATGAGAAAAATTGAGTGGAACAAACCACTGGTCCTCTAGAGCATGCTTATTACAGTGTAGAAATAGAAAAGAAAAGCTTTTAATAATGTTAGAATCACACAGGTAAAGTTAGCTTAAGATCTAACCCTAACCCTAACCCTTAGCTTAAGATCTGTGTCATATTTTAAATATGTTTAAAACCAGGATAATACAGTGCATTCAGAAAGTTTTCAGACATACTTTAATTTTGTCATGTTGCAGCCTGATACTACAGTTGTTCAAATACATTTTTTCCTAATTAATTTACACTTATTTACACTCATATTCCAATATGACAACAATGCTAAGCATACAACTTAAGAGTGGCAAGGGACACACTGTGAATGTCCTAGAGTGGCTCAGCCAGAGCCCTGATTTGAACCCTACTAAACATCTCTGGAGAGACTTGAAAATGGCTGTCCACCGACTGTCCCCATGCAACTGCTTGTGAGGATTTTCCAGATGTTAATAGCTTGTTGCATGGTACCTCAAAAGATTCAAGGCTGTAATTGCTGCCAAAGGTGCTTCAACAAAGTGCTGAGTAAAGGATCTGAATCCTTAAGTTCATGTGATTACCGTATTTTTCGGACCATAAGCCGCTACTTTTTTCCGACGTTTTGAACCATGCGGCTTTTACAGAGATGCGGCTTTTCTATGAATTTTTCTGCAGCCCTCAGATGGGCGCTGTAGATGGAAGTCAGTGCAAACAAAAAAGCGCCAGTTTTTGTTCTTAGCGCATGCAACCCAAGACGCACAACAGCAAACATCAGCACTTTTACTGCCGTGTTACAGGCACCATTCAGGTTCAGGTGTATGAATAAACACTTATGGTACAAAATCTTTTGTTGAGCGCAGCAACTCCTGCGTAATTCGTGAAGAATAAGAGACGTCTTCTCCTTTGGCTATGGAACAAGCCGTTTATTTATAACAACAACGTTTTTGTCGGCTCTGTACATTCAGCCACACATACACGTAAACGCACTCTTTACCGTAATGCCGGTAAAACAGCGCACAGAACATCCTCATGCCTACTGTGAACAATGAGTAGGAGCGCATACAACAGATATTATTTCTCAGCCTGGATATTGGCGGCTTATAGTCCGATGCGGTTTATATGTGACAAAATATATATTTCTTTTAAATTTTAGCGGGGGCGGCTTAAATTTAGGTGCGCTCTATAGTCCAGAATTTACGGTAGTTTTTTCTTCTTAACGACATGCCTAACGTTCTGTTTTCACTTTGTCATTATAGGGTGTTGAGCGTACATTCATGGGGAAAATTAATTGTAAACAACAGAAGCATCAGGCTGCAACATTAAATTATTGAAAAAAGTTGAGGATGTCTGAAACTTTCTGTCAGTTACTACCGAATCTGCATTTGAATGTTTGCTATGGCCTATGTTTACAACAGCTATGCAGAAGAAGTAATTTTAACTTTGGGCTACTTCTTAAATAACAGTTCCCAAAACAACAGTGTTTCTTTTTTCACGAAATGCAGATAATGTTTTATTGCCTGTAGTGTAACTTATTGAAACAAACCAGTTTTTTAAATACCTGCAGTGCATAACATCAAATAAATTGCTTGAAAAAATACTCTTGCTTGAATAAATAGCAACTAATGCAAAATATAACCTTTAAGCACAGCTACAGTATGTATGCATAAAATGGTATTAGTTTTATGATCGCATGCAAATTTATTGTTACATATGGTACTGCTGACACTGAGAAAATATTAAACCTCACCACACACTTAGGTGGTCAGCTTTCACTAACAAATACTCCCTCAAGTTAGTTAAATTTGGTGTCACTATTTTGATTGTACAAAGTCACAAGCCTACATGTCTTTTTTCTTTCATCAGAACAGTTCATAAAGGTGGCCTAGAACATTTGTCACGAATATTATTTAGAATTCTTTTTCTTATTTTTGTTAATTTTATACCATAGATGACAGGATTGGTAACTGGTGGAATCAGGAGAAATTCCATTGCCATAAAATTCTGGACATTTTGTGATAAATCTTTTGAGCTAAATCGCATGTACAACAAATCAAAAAGCAAACATACCCCAAAACTTGTTATAGAGAACACATGTGGCATACATGTCTGCATGAACCTGCTCATGTTCTCTTTAGATTTTAGACATGTTTTAATCATATATATATAAGTCCACACAACAAAACAAGCATGGCCAGTATAAAAGGTATAATTGAAAGCTGGAATAATAGTAGATGCAACTGAGACAGAACAAGCCAAATTATTAACTAACCAATTAACACAGTAGATTTTTGGAATGTGTGAGCCACATAACCTTGATGTTAGTGTTATTGTGCTCATGAATAACAGATAAAAAGGAACAAACCAAGCAAAAAACACAAACACACAAATTCTCCGCTTAGTCATCACAGAGTGATACACCAGAGGACGACATATAGCCACATATCTGTCATAGGCCATTAAAGCTAGAAGGGAGAAATCAGCACAAGCAGAAGAATGCAACACAAAACCCTGCAGAAGACACCCAGCATGAGAGATAATCTGAGCAGGAGACAGAAGGTCACTGAGGAATTTGGGGTAAAATCCAGCTGTCCCATAAAGTCCATTGATGCACAGGTTACAGATGAAGATATACATGGGTTCATGAAGGTTTTTATCTCCAATGATAGTGGCAATAACGGTCACATTTACCAACCAAATCACACAGTAACACAATAAAGTGACAGCAAACA
>JAUPFM010000297.1:0-10236 GCA_033026295.1 Channa striata
TTAGTATTTCCACGAACATATGGAGTCACTTGTGGAGTTAGACCATATACAGTACTTTTTGAATTTACCTTTCATAAATTCAAAGTTCAGAAATAAGCTTGCATGCCTTGGGTGTCCATTTGTCCATAGTTGTTGTTTAACAATGATTTGTAGCATTCATCATTTCATTAAGTCTAATCCATGAATTAAAACAAGCTCAGCGCATGTGCAGTGCAGTATATAAACATTGTCTTGAATTGAAGCCTTGGCTACAACAGATTGTATTTAAGGCTTTTGTTTACTGATTATACTAATAAGAATAGTAATTACTGAAGTCATGTTTCCAAAACTATTGTGAGTAAATCAAAGGAATTGCACTGCGTGAGTGCAAAACCTGTTTGACAGCCTTGATTTCCAGTAAAGGTTGGGCTCGAGCACATAATTTGGAAGGGTATTATGGTTTTGTACAGATTCGTCTAATCTTATTTAAAAGCCTAACCAGACATAGGGCTACAAATTAACTTTCTGTTACATACTACAGAAAGTTTTTTTATTAATGCTAAATATTAGCTGTATGGTTCTTGAAAAATAAACAGAGATTGTGATTATTGATTAAATATTGAAGTCATTTAAGAAAAAAAGAGCAAATAAACCATTGTTACCAGCTTTTTGAGCAAGAAACTATCCTAATTTCCCAAATGGATATTGTTGTAAACTATGCAAAAAAAAAAAAAGTAACAAACATTAAAATAAATATAGAATAAAAATCAAGATACAAAACCTTCATATAGGATTGAAGATCATGATGCCTTACTATAGAACTTAACTGAAAAACAATGTAAGAACCCAATTAGAACTATCGGCCTTAACAATAACAACTTGCTACTAGCAGTTACATTATCATATCTTCAAACTTTGTGTATGTGATTTTTCAGTTTTGTGTGTGGGATTATTCAGTTTGCAGTGCCCTATATTGTGTAATTGTGTATCTGTAAAAATGCACGGCAGCCTCTCTCACCATAACCTGTCGTTTCCTTTTGGCAAAGGGAGGAGCAGTTAAAGACGAAGTGCTACATGTAATCTCAAAGTATTTGTCTGTACCTGGAGTAGAGAGAAGAACAGCTCACCATGGAGAGAAAAATACTTTGCTGGATATTCATGCTTGGATATCTTCATTCAACCTGTGGACAAGGTAAATATGAATTGCGAATATATGCAAAAGACGTATTTGTCAACTGTTTGTCTGTTGGATTAAGCTAAAAAGGAGTATTAATAGAGCAGCTAGTGTTAAATTCCTAGCACAATACTAACATAAATAGGTTAGATTCTGTTATGCATGTTACATTTAGTTAAGTTTTCTTGTTGTTCAAAGAGCACAAATTGTTGTATAATATTTCAAGAGTATAAATTACAATCAAACAGCTGGAGTGAAAATTTGTTATTGTTATTGCAATTACAATAAACCACAAAAAGATATTAACTTGGTTCATTGAGTTTAAAAATATTGTTAATTACTAATTACTTTTAAAAATAATATAAGTTACTAATATTAAAACGCAAACAATCCAACCATTAATTTAAAGTTAAAAGGTGTGTTTAAAAACATTGATACAAAATTCATCATTACAAGCGCTGTGCTTCTAAAATACAAGTTAGTTTTAAATGTAGTCCTCTAATTACTGTGTAGGTGAAACTATGCTTATAATAACATAATTATGGTGTAAGGTGCTTTATTTTTGAAGCAGGGTTGTGCACATACCAACTAATGAAAATCTGAAAGATGATTGCTGAAACATTTCTATTGCAATTTGATGTGACTACATTTTAAAAATTACACAAAAGCAATTTATCTGTATCTGGTGTCCAATCCACAGCAACTGAAACAACCGCAAGTGAAACTTCCACCAGCCTAAACACAATGGAAACAATAACCACTACTGAGGCACTAACTACAGCCAACACTGACACACCAATTACAACTACAACCACAACTGACGCACCAGCTGAGCACCAGCTACAGCAACAGCTGGAGCACCAGCTACAGCCACAGCTGGAGCCCCAGCTACAGCAACAGCTGGGACACCATCTACAGCCCAGCTGGAAAGCACCACCTACAGCCTGGCGAACAGCTACAGCCTGGCTGGAGCACCAGCCACAGCTGACCAGCCAGGACACACCAGCTGCAGCAACAGCTGGACAGCACCAGCTGGCAGCAATGGCTGGGACACCAGCAGCTACAGCCACAGCTGAGCACCAGCAACCACCGGCTGAGCAGCCCAGCAGCTACAGCCACAGCTGGAGCACCCAGCTACAGCAGCTGGCTGAGCACCAGCTAGCAGCCACCCAGCTGGAGCACCAGCGACCACAGCTGGAGCACCAGCACAACCAATGCCTGGGACACCAGCTACAGCCTGGCTGGAGCACCAGGCTACAGCCACAGCTGAGCACCCAGCAGCTACAGCACAGCTGGGCACCAGCACCACAGCCTGGCTGGAGCACCAGCAGCTGGGACAGCCACAGCTGGAGCACCAGCTACAGCAACAGCAATGGCACCGCGGCAACCACACCAGCTGAGCACCAGCTACAGCCTGGCTGGAGCACCAGCTGCACCAGCTGGAGCACCAGCTACAACAGCCACAGCTGGAGCACCAGCAGAGCAGCACAGCTGGGACACCAGCTACAGCCAGCTGGCACCAGCACACCGGAGGACCAGCTGCAGCAACAGCTGGAGCACCGCCAACAGCACTACAGCTGGGACTCAGCACCAGCTACAGGACAGCCACAACCGGCAGCACCAGCTACAGCAACAGCTGAGCACCAGCAGCTACAGCCACAGCTGAGCACCCAGCAGCACAGCCACAGGAGCACCAGCTACAGCACACCACACCTGGGACACCAGCAACCACCACAGCTGGAGCACCAGCTACAGCAACAGCTGAACACCAGCAGCTACACCACAGCACAAACACCAGCACCAGCCACAGCTGGACACCAGCAGCCACCACTGGCTGAGCACCAGCTACAGCCAGCTGGAGCACCAGCAGCCACAACAGCTGGACCAGCAGCTACAGCAGCCCAGCTGGAGCCACAGCCCAGCAGCAGCCACAGACAACCGGGACCCCAGCTACAACACTGGCTGGAGCACCAACAGCTACAGCCACAGCTGGAGCACCACCAACAGCTACAGCCTGGCTGGAGCACCCAGCAACAGCCAATGGCTGAGACACCAGCAGCTACAACAGCTGGACACCAGCTACAGCCACAGCTGGAGCACCAGGGCAACCAGCAGCACAACAGCTGGGACCCACCAGCAACAGCAACAGCTGGAGCACCAGCAGCTACAGCCTGGCAGGGACACCAGCAGCCACCACTGGCTGGAGCACCACCCACACACAGCTGGAGCACCAGCAACCAGCACAGCCAGCTGGAGCACCAGCCCACAACAGCAGACAACCACAGCTGGCACCAGCACCAGCAGCCACCAGCAGCACCAGCAGCTGCAACCCAGCAACAGCTGGAGCACCAGCAGCTGCAGCCACAGCTGAGCACCAGCAGCACAGCCTGGCTGGAGCACCAGCTACAGCAACAACAACAGCAATACTGCAGCACAGCCAGCTACTGGGACCAGCCCACCAGCTACAGCCACAGCTGAGCACCAGCAGCAACAGCCACAGCTGGAGCACCAGCCAGCAGCCAGCAGCACCAACCACAGCGGACACCCCACAGCACCACAGCTGGACACCAGCCACAGCCACAGCACCACACCACAACAGCTGGGACACCAGCAACAGCAACAGCTGGAGCACCCAGCAGCAGCCACAGCTGGGCACCAGCACAGCCACAGCCACCTGGGAGCACCAGCACCAACAGCTGGAGCACCACAGCACCAGCCTGGCTGGAGCACCCACCAGCTGGACACAGCCACAGCTGGAGACACCAGCACAGCAACAGCAATGGCTGGGCACCAGCCACCCGCAGCTGGAGCACCAGCTGCAACAGCTGGGGACACCCAGCAGCACAGCCACTGGCACCAGCAGGACACAGCTGGAGCACCACAGCACAGCCTGGCTGGAGCACCAGCTACAGCTGGGGACACAGCACCAGCACCACCAGCTGGAGCACCCAACAGCACAGCCACACAGGACACCACGCAGCACAGCTGCCACAGCTGGAGCACCAGCAGCTACAGCCTGGCAGCAGCACCAGCAGCACAGCCACCACAGCTGCACCAGCTGCACAGCAACCACAGCTGGGAGCACCACAACAGCCTGGCTGCTGGCACCAGCACCAGCCACAGCTGGAGCACCAGCAACACCACACTGCACTGGACACCAGCAACAGCCAGCACCAGCACCAGCTACAGCCACAGGGACACCAGCAGCTACAGCCACAGCTGAGCACCAGCACAGCACAGCTGGGAGCACCCAGCAGCAACAGCTGGGAGCACACAGCAACCACAGCTGGACACACCCACCACACAGCCAGCACCAGCACAGCAACAGCTGGACCAGCTACAGCTGGGACACCACCAGCAGCACAGCTGGCACCAGCCACCACAACCACAGCTGGGACACCAGCTACAGCCACAGCTGGAGCACCCAGCACAGCCACAGCTGAGCACCAGCTACAGCCAGCCTGGCAGCACCAGCACCAGCCCAGCACAACACAGCTGGGCCCACAGCAGCGACCACAGCTGGAGCACCAGCACAGCCAGCTGGCACCACAACAGCCCACCACAGCTGGAGCACCAGCACACCACAGCTGGGACCCACAGCAGCCACAGCAGCACAGCCTACAGCTGGGCACCAGCCAGCAACAGCTGGAGCACCAGCAGCTGACCACCTGGCTGGGACACCAGCTGGCACCACAGCTGGACACCAGCACCAACCACAGGACACCAGCAGCTGCTGGCACAGCACCACAGCCACAGCTGCAGCACCACAGCTACAGCCACAAGCTGGGCACCAGCACAGCCACCAGCAGCCACAGCAAGCACCACAGCCACCCACAGCAGCACCAGCACAGCCACAGCTGGAGCACCACCACAGCCACAGCTACAAGCCACTGGGACACCAGCTACAGCCACAGCTGGAGCACCAGCAGCAACAGCCACAGCTGAGCACCCCCAGCTGCAGCCCAGCTGGGCACCAGCACAGCACCACAGCTGGGACACCACAGCACAACAGCCACAGCTGGACACCAGCTGCACCACAGGGGACCCAGCAACAGCCACAGCTGCAGCACCACCACACCAGCACACCACAGCTGGAGCACCACCAGCAACAGCCACAGCTGGAGCACCAGCACCAGCCACAGCTGGGCACAGCACCAGCTGGAGCACAGCACAGCAACCAGCAACTGGACACCAGCAACAGCCACAGCTGGACACCCAGCAACAGCAACCACAGCTGGCACCAGCAACACAACAGCTGGAGCACCACAGCTACAGCACAGCTGAGCACACCACACCAGCTACAGCCACAGCTGGGACACCACAGCCACCACAGCTGGGAGCACCAGCAGCCACAGCACAGCTGGAGACACCAGCAACAGCACAGCAACAGCTGGGACACCAGCAGCCACCACAGCTGGGAGCACAGCAACAGCCACAGCTGGAGACACCACAGCCACAGCCACAGCTGACACCAGCCACAGCACCACAGCTGGAGCACCAGCAGCACAGCTACAGCTGGAGCACCAGCTACAGCCACAGCTGGAGCACCAGCCACCACAGCTGGGACACCAGCAGCCAGCAGCAACCAGCAGCTGGAGCACCAGCCACCACAACCCTGGCTGGACAACACAGCCACAGCTGGAGCACCACACAGCCAGCAACAGCTGGAGCACACAGCGACCACAGCTGGAGCACCAGCTGGGACTCCACAGCTGCCACAGCTGGAGCACCAGCAACAGCCACAGCTGAGCACCAGCAGCTGGGACACCAGCAACAGCCACAGCTGGGCACCAGCAACCAGCTGACACACCACCCACAGCTGATGCACCACCAGCTGGACACACCCACCAGCCTGGCTGACACCCAGCAACAGCTGGCTGGACCAGCACCAGCAACAGCTGGACACCAGCTACAGCTGGGAGCAACCACCAGCCACTGGCTGGAGCACCCAGCTACAGCAACAGCTGGAGCACCAGCTACAGCCACAGCTGAGACACCAGCAGCACCACAGCTGGGCACCAGCCACAGCTGGACACCAGCAACAGCCACCACAACCAGCTGGACCAACAGCCACCACCAGCTGGAGCACCACACAACAGCAACACAGCTGAGCACCACCAGCTGGGACAGCCACAGCCACAACGGGAGCACCAGCCACAGCAACAGCTGGAGCACCAGCACAGCCACAGCTGGACACCAGCAGCAAGCCACAGCTGGAGCACCAGCTGGCAACCAGCAATGGCTGACAGCCACAGCTGACAACCACCAGCCACAAGCTGGGCACCAGCAACAGCCACAGCTGGACAACCACAGCCACAGCTGGGACACCAGCCACAGCTACAGCTCTGGCTGGAGCACCAGCTGCAGCCAGCTGGACACCCACACCCAGCCAGCTGGGACACCAGCAACAGCCCACAGCTGGACACCAGCCTGACAGCCACAGCTGGGACACCAGCAACAGCACAACCAATGGCCAGCCACACCACAGCTGGGACACAGCCCTGGCTGAGCACCAGCACAGCCAGCTGGAGCACCAGGGACAGCCACAGCTAGCAACAGCTGGAGCACCAGCCACAGCCAGCTGGAGACACCAGCAACAGCCACAGCTGGGCACCCAGCACCACAGCCACAGCTGGACACACCAGCAACAGCAACAGCCACCAGCTGGACACCCGACCAGCTGAGCCACAACAACCACACAGCTGGAGCACCAGCAGCTACAGCCACCAGCTGGAGCACCACAACAGCCACAGCCACTGGCTGGAGCACCAGCTGGACACCAACAGCAGCACCAGCTGACAGCCACAAGCAATGGCTGGGCACCAGCAACCACAGCTGGAGCACCAGCTGTAACAGCTGGAGCACCCAGCAGCTGCAGCCACAGCCAGCACCAGCCACAACCCTGGCTGAGCAACCAGCAGCTGGACACAGCTGGGACACCAACAGCCACCACAGCACGGAGCACCAGCACAGCAACAGCTGGAGCACCAGCAGCCAGCCACAGCTGGGACACCAGCAGCAACAGCCACAGCTGGACACCAACAAGCTACAGCCACAGCTGGGACCAGCCACAGCCAACAGCAATGACCAGACTCCCACAGCCACCACGACCACAGCTGGAGCACCAGCTACAGCAACAGCTGGAGCACCACCAAGCTACAAGCCACAGCTGGAGCACTGGCACAGCAACAGCTGGAGCACCCCACCACAGCTGGGAGCCAGCACCAGCCACAGCCACACAGCCACAGCAAGGACACCAGCACCAGCCAGCAACAGCTGAGACACCAGCAGCCACAGCCACAGCTGAGACACCAGGTGCACCACAGCTGGGACACCAGCCACCTGCAGCTGGAGCACCAGCACAGCCACAGCTGGAGCACCACAGCTACAGCTCACTGGCTGACACCAGCAACAGCCCAGCTGGGACACCAGCAGCCACAACAGCTGGCTGAGCACCAGCTGCAACAGCCCAGCCACACCACAGGGAGCACCAGCTACAGCAACAGCTGAGCACCAGCCACTACAGCCACAGCTGGGACCAGCACCACAGCCCTGGCTGGGACACCCAGCAGCTGCAGCCACAGCTGGAGCACCAGCTACAGCAACCACAATGGCTGGAGACACCAGCCAGCAACCACAGCTGGGAGCACCAGCTACAACCACAGCTGGACACCAGCTACAGCCACACACCAGCAACAGCTGAGCACCACAGCACAGCCAGCACCAGCCACAGCTGGGACACCAGCAAGCACAGCCACCACAGCTGGGACACCAGCTACAGCCACAGCAATGGGGACACCAGCAACACCAGCTGGAACACCACAGCTGGGACAACCACCAGCCACAGCTGGGCACCCACCAGCTGGACAGCCAACAGCTGAGCACCAGCTACACCCAGCTGGACAGCCACTGCACCAGCAACACCACAGCTGAGACACCAGCAACCACAGCTGGACACCAGCAGCAACAGCAACAGCTGGAGCACCAGCAGCCACACCAGCAACAGCCACAGCACAGCTGGAGCACCAGCAGCACCACAGCTGGGCACCAGCCACAGCCACAGGACAACCACCAACAGCTGGGACACCAGCACAGCCACAGCTGGGCCACCAGCCACAGCCACAGACACCTGGACACCACAACAGCCACAGCTGGGACACCAGCAACAACAGGGACACCAGCACAACCCACAGCCACACTGGGACCCAGCACAACTGGCTGGAGCACCAGCCACAGCCACAGCTGGGACACCACAGCACCACCAGCAGCAGCTGACTGCACCCACAGCACAGCCACAGCTGGACACACCACAGCCACCAGCAGCTGGGACACCAGCAACAACCATGGCTGGAGACACCAACAACAAGCCACAGCTGGAGCACCAGCAACACCACAGCTGGACACACCCAGCCACAGCTGGAGCAACAACTGGGACACCAGCTACAGCAACAGCCACAACCACAGCCAGCTACACCAGCTGGAGGCCCAGCCACAGCTGGAGCCTGGACACACCCCACAGACACCAGCTGCACACCACAACAGCCAGCAGAGACCACTTTGGCTACAGCCACAGCTGGACACCAGCAACAGCCACAGCTGGCACCACCAGGACACCCACCAGCTTCACCACAGCTGGCACCAGCTACAACTCCCACCAGCTGGACACCAACAGCCACAGCAGACAGCTGGAGCACCAGCAGCAACAGCAGCAACAGCACAGGACACTGGGACACCAGCACACACAGCTGGAGCAAGCCAGCACAGCAACAGCTGGGACACCACAACAACCTGGCACACCCCAGCTGGAGCAACAGCCACCACAGCCAGCCACAGCTGCAGCACCTGGAGCACCAGCTACAGCCACAGCAACAGCTGAGCACCAGCTACAGCCACAGCTGGGACCCCAGCAACAGCCACAGCTGGACACCACAAGCACAGCCCAGCTGGAGCACCAGCAGCTACACCACAGCTGGAGCACCAGCTACAGCCCAGCTGGACAACCACAGCCACAGCACAGCTGGAGCACCAGCACACACAACCACAGCTGGAGCACCAGCCACCACACAGCTGGAGCACCAGCAGCTACAGCCACAGCCAGCTGGAGCACAACTGGGCAACAGCTGGCTGAGCACCAGCAGCTACAGCCACAGCTGGAGCAACCAGCTCAAACACCCACTGGGAGCACCAGCCCTGGCAGCACCAGCTACAGCAACGGCAACACCACAGCACAGCAACAGCCTGGCTGGAGCACCAGCCACCAGCAACAGCTGGAGCACCAGCAACCACAGCTGGCTGGGCACCAGCTACAGCCACAGCTGCAGGACACCAGCTGGGCACCACAGCACCCAGCTGAACACCAACCACCACAGCTGACACCACCAGCAACAGCTGGAGCAACCTGGCTGGGCACCAGCCACCTGGCTGGGACACCAGCAACAGCAACAGCTGAGCACCAGCTACAGCTGGCCCAGCTGAGCACCAGCTACAGCCTGGCTGGAGCACCCAGCTACAGCCACAGCTGGAGCACCAGCTACAGCCACTGCAAGCCTGGCTGATGCACCAGCTACAGCAACAGCTGGAGCACCAGCAGCTGCAGCCACAGCTGGAGCACTGGGACACCAGCTACAGCCACAGCTGGAGCACCAGCAGCTGCAAGCCACAGCTGAGCACCAGCTACAGCAGCAACAGTAGCTGGAGCACCAGGGCAACACCAGCTACAGCACGGCTGGAGCACCAGCTACAGCAACAGCTGGAGCACCAGCCAGCTGGCTACAGCTGAGCTGGAGCACCCAAGCTGCAGAGCACTAGCTGGCGAACGCCAGCTGGCACCAGCTGGAAGCTGCAGCCCGGCTGAGCACCCACCTGGCTGAGCACCAGCTACAGCTGAACGGCTGGCTGAGCACCAGCAGCTGCAGCCACGGCTGGGCACCAGCTGCAGCAACAGCACCAGCAGCTACAGCACAGCTGCAAGGGCTGCTGGCCGGCTGGAGCACCAGCAAGCTGCAGCTGCGGCTGGAGCATAGCTACAGCCAGCTGGAGCACCAGCAGCAGCACCAAGCTGACCACAGCTACAGCCACAGCTG